>VWZG01007286.1:656-92131 GCA_013396735.1 Grallaria varia
TGATGTGAGATAGTAGGGAATACCTATGATTTGTCAATGTATGTCACCTGACTCATTTCCCAGGAAGGTCTAAAAAACAACAAACCTAGCCAAAGCCTAAAATTTAAAACTACCACACCAGTTAATTATGAGCCACTGGCATCTTGGCCTGTATAAAGAATAGCATAGCCAGCAGGACTAGGCAAGTGATCATCCCTCTGTGCTCAACACTATTGAGGGCACACTTCAAGTACTGATTCAGTTTTGGACCCCTCACTTTACAGAGGACATTGAGGTGCTGGAGCATGTCTAGCGAAGGGAAGCATGGTTCCAGAAAGGACTGGAGAACATGTTTTATTGGAGGAAGCACTGAGGCAGTTGGGTTTATTTAGGCATGAGAAGGGGAGGCTCAGAGGGGACCACATTGCTCTCTACAACTGCCTGAAAGGGATTTGTAGTGAATGGGGGCCTAGGCTCTTTTGCCATACCTACAGTGAGAGGAACAGAAGAAAAGGGCTTAAGCTGAGACAGGGGAGATTAAGATTGGGTATTAGAAAAAAAATTTTCAACATTAGGGTGGTCATGCAATGAAATAAGTTGTCCAGGGAGGTAGTAGAGTCATCCCTGGAGAAGTTTAAGAGGAGTCTGCATCTGGTTCTGGGTGATATGTTTTGGTGGTTTAAGGGTTACAGTAGTAGTGCTGAGTTGACTTTTGGACATGATGATTTTAAAGGCCTCTTCCAACCTTGGCAATTCAGTGATTCTGTGTTCCTCTCCCTATTTAATATTTTCTCTATTTAGGTGATTCCTATAAGAAGCCAAGTCAAATTATTTAAATACTAGTCATTTTGTTTCTCTTCAGTGCACATGTGCAGCTCCTATTAATTGTAATGGCTGCTATATACAGTTGTCCTGGGTAGAATATTAGGCAATTAATATTTCTTAATGACATCTTTAACACTCTCCATTAGCATTTGCTTAGATTTACACACGTGGGCACATAATCCTTGATTCTTATAGGCAAACATTTTAATGTTACTTAGGCTGACGCTGCTTCTAAACTGAATTTAGTAAAAAATTATATAGTGGGTGAGGAGGAAAAGCGATGGTAATTGCCAGAGAATTAAATGTGATATGATTTATCAACAAATATCTACTTGTCTCTGAAACAAGTCTGACTTGATAATACTTAATTTTATTAAATCTTATGCATTTACATTAAATATCAAGAAAACATCATATTGAAGAATTTCACTCTGACGATTGAACACTTCATATTATTATGATAAAATCCCAAGCACATGACCATGCTGACATAGCAGTAATTAGAAACAATATTTTTTAAATTATTTTGCATAGCAGTAGGAAATCCATTTGCTGCAATTTCAGTAAGGGCCTGACACAGAAGTTTGTCCATCATACTAGATCTGAAATACTGCTTTTATTCAAGGAATTCACACCACACATAACATTTCAGACATGAAAAGCTGAAGTACACAGTCTTATGAGGAGCAGCTGAAGGAATTTTGATTCTTTAGCCTGGGGAAAAAGAGGCTCATGGAAGACCTTATTGTTGTCTACAACTACCTGAAAGGAGGTGGTAATGAGTTGGGTATTGGTATCCCAGCTAACAAACAGTAAAACAAGAGGAAATGGCCTCAAGCTGCACTAAGGGAAGTTTCAATTGGATATTAGGAAAAATATCTTCACCTAAAGGATTTGTCAAGCATTGGAATGGGCTGCCCAAGGAAGGGGTGGAGTAACTATACATAGAGGTATAAAAGATGTGTAGACATGGTGCTTAGGAAGACAGCTTAGTGGAGGACTTAGTTTGGGTTAATGGTTGGACTCAATAACCATAAGGGTCTTTTCAAACCTAAATGTTTCTAAGATTCTATGAATCTTTCAAGACATCCTTCTCTCAGTTACTTTTTTTTCAGATATACATACAATAACTCTAATGAGCTTTCTCTTTCTTTTATTCCCTTATTCCACTTTATGTACATATATTTGCTGTCATGCTGCTGGTACATTTAGTATAGCCCACTCTGCCCTAATGGCTACACATGGCCCTTAGAATTGCTGGTTACTTTTCCTGCAGGCATGTTTTGGGGCATATAAATGTGTAAAGAGGGTTAAAGTGTTCTCAAGGTGTTCAGGGGGAAAAAGATCTTCAACTTTTCTCTCTATCCCATGCAGCATCGGTTCCTTTCTATACATATATAGAATTGTGGTTGTGCTTGTGGTTGCTTACCTCTAGTGCAGCCCTTTCCTGCACATACACATGTTCCACAAATGTATCATAGCTTGGTGAAAGGATGCAACAGAAATAACTGTGAACATGAAAAATTCTAAATTTGATTGCTTTTGTGGAAACACTATAATGAAAGTGCAGCCAGCTAACCAAATAATTTTTTTTAATAACTTCTGAGATAACACTACAGCTGCTTAAATAATAAATGTATATATTTATGAACAACATATGCATACAAAACTATCTTGTGTTTGCAGACCACAGAGATAAACTGGGCCATTTGAGTGTCCAGTTCGGAAGCTTGAATAGCCCATGCAAAATAAAGTCTTATTTGACATTCATACTTCTCAATTTATTAATTTCTTTATTAATTTGCAAATTAATCTTAAAAAGTGAGTTTGCTTCACAGAGGAAAAACTCTCATTTCCTCTACCACTGGTTACCTACACACCTCCCAGAATTCTGACTAACGATTGTGCAAACTTTCTAGTGTTTACCGTTTGGAAAGCTTTATTTTACTAGTTTTAAATAGAAGCTATCTAGATGCACATGCTATAATAAATATTGTGACGCTGTGCCTGATCTTGGCCTGATGCTCTGAAAGGAGAACAGCTTAATTCTAGGTAGTGCGCGCTCCTCTCACCCGGTATTCACAAAGCATCCCGACCCGGTGTTTGTTCAGAACATTACTCTTTAGGTTTAACTTAGCGGTTTGGTTTAGTTTCGATGCGCGAGCAGCCGCGGCAGTTCGGCGCGCGGGGCCGAACGGGCGGCCTGCACTGACACCTAGTGGGAGCTGCGCGCCCCGCCGCCGCTGCCTCGGCCCCCCGAAACTCACAGCTGGGAACATCACTATCGGTATTTGGAGTGTTTTTCTTTTAAAAAAAAAAAAAAAAAAAATTAGTTTTACATGCATTCTACAAATATTTTGTCTTAGGCGGATGTGTGAATGGATGGCGTTTATACTTGTAGCCCTCGAGGTCTTAGGTGTCATCATAGAAAAATAAAAGAAAGGTTATTTAGGCCAAGTTTAACAGGCAGATTGTCACTTGCCTTTCTTTGAGACGTCCTTTTCTTTGTCACCTCCCCTCTTTTCACTACTTAATATAATCTCTAAAAATAAACCTTAGAAATAAAATTTCATTGCTGTTATATTTTATCAATCAATAATTATCTAAAGAAGTTATTTACATACATCACTTTTACTTTATATGACCAATGTTTAGGTATACCTCTGACAAAAAAAAATCTAAAATCAAAATTTAAGTCTAAATTACTTAGGTTTTAGTAGTTTTTATTTTCAACCAGCAGCCCAAAGTAGGCTGGCCATGTTTGACCATAAACCATGACTCTGGATTTGGGTCCCATGCTTTGCTACCCCCCAGAAGATGTAAAATATAAAGGCTTTTAAAACTCAACAAGAATAACAAAATTCCACCTTTTGCTAAGAAGAATTATTCATGTGGGGAAGAGCCTTTATTTTGCTCCATTTTTCTTCCACCCTCTCTCCACTCTTAACACAGTTAACCAATTCCCAGGAGAAAAATCTCCTTAAAAAACACAAGCTACTGTAATGCAGAACAGGCTGATAAGAACATGAACACATAAGCCTTTCCTTTGCTTAACAAAATTAAAGCTGTTAGTGTCAGGCCTCATCCTCTCTGTAAAAACGATTGTCGCCAGTTACCTACGTAGCAATTTTCTAAGAATACGTATCTCGGCCTCCTCTCAAATGTGTTCCTCAGTGTTGTACTTGGCTCTCCGGAGATTTGTTTGTTATTCAGCACACTTGTAAAACAGCAGCTGTTAAATATGAAGAAATTGCCATTTTGCTTCTGTAATATTGCATTGCAAAATGAAAAGTTTTTCATTTTTTTAAACCACTCTGTAACAGATATTTTTCTATGACAGACATTTTGATGAGACTGCAGCAGAACTGACTGAGCAGAGACTATTAACATACTTGAAAAATAATCTAGAGGTACATTAATTTTTTTCAGTGTCCACCATGGAATTTATTCCACTTTGCAGAATAGCAATGAATTGTGGAGGGCTAAGCAGAGTCTCAGAAATCTCCCCTATACTTGACAATCCAATGATATGGATATTTTATTTCCATTGGAGCACAGATAATTCTTAAATCACAGAAAACATCAGAGAGATGGAGAAGAGCAATATAATCAGAATAATTCTGGTTTAGCTTTTCTTTGGTCAGAACTTTCAACACAGTCTGAGACAGACAATTCAGCCTCTGTAGTGACGGCCCACATGTGCTGTAGCATCTTGTATCTTCCTCTTATTTGGCTCTGAATATTGTCTGAAAAAAGGAACTTAACACCAAGTTGTTATGGATTATAACAGATTTCAAAAAATTGGCATCATGTAATAATGATGCTTGTGGAACTAATTTTTTTTTCTAATTTAGAAAAAGTAAATTAAAGAAATCTGAGACTATCAGACTAGAGTATTTGGAAGAGAATAGAAAAACAGATTAATTCAAGAGTCAAGTATGTACACTAAATCTGTATCATTAAGACAAACACCACAAGAAAATACCTCTTAGTATTTTGAACAGTTTCCCCGATTCTTTCTCACTGTCGGGGATGATGCAGAAAAGTTTTCTAAGAATAATGAAAATTTTGTTTGGATTTTCATAGTCAGCTTAACTATTTAAAGCAATGCTTTTTCTAATACATAGCATAAACCTATGTGGAACCAGAGAAATCTAAGAAATAGAAATATACTCAGCACATTTCTTTGGCATAAGACATATACGGGATTTTTCCTGAAGCACTTTTTTTTTTTTTTTTGTCAACTTCAGTTTAAAAATTCTCTTCTGATGGCATTTCCATCATTTCCCTGAGGAAATCACTCCACTGGAGAATGTATCATTTTGTCAAGGAATTTTTCTTATAATTAACCTAAATATTTTCTTTTTTCATTTGGCTGATTAGCTTAAGCCACCTTCCCATGGATTTTGTCACTCAGCTAACAGCATTGTAGGCTTATATGCTAGAGCTGTTTGAGTCAATATATATCTTGTGACTAAACACTGCAAGTGTCATCTCATGAGAAGGACCAGTCAGGAAAACCATTTTTATATTCAACTTCCAGAAGTCAGAACTTTTGAGAGGTACAAACTCCTTAATTTTCATGTTTCTTAGTAGTAAGGTGTCCTACTCTGTATTTGGAGTCCAAAAAGCTGTCTGGAGGCTCAAGGATGAAACTAGGGGGAATGCTGATTGCCATATATTCAGTTTTGCTTCTGTATGGTGCTACAACATCTCTCCAAGTTTTCATACTGTGACTGTAATATATGGGGGGAGCTACATCAGGCATACAGGGACTCAAGCTACAAAGAACCTGTGGTACTGCTTGTGTTCATGTCAGGGCTTCACTCATGGAGGCCAAAAACTGAAGGCGTGTCTCCTGATGTGCCAAGCTTAGAGTTGTCAGACTGAAGTGAAGAAAGGACAGAAGAAACCTCCATTCTCCTGCGCAGAAATTCAGTGGTGCCCCAGCAAACACACTGAAGGGACAGAACATTCTGTGGTCATACTCAGCACTGTGGTACCAGTCTGTTCTCCAAAAATTGGTGGACCCAAGTTTATTAATTCTGAAGGGACATAGATGCACATATGTGAACCTGCTGTGTAAATGCACTGTGTATTTGAGGCATTTGGGGGAAAATTCAGCACAACCATAGTGGATCTCACTGTGTAAGCGCTGTAGATTTTATCTTTTCAGGATATATTTGACTCACTGTGGAAATATTAAGACCTTCACGCATATATGTACTGGCCAAACAATATAGACCTGGAAATGCAGCAGATCATCATCTAAGTGGGTAAAGTCAAAGATTAAAAGCAGAAGTCTATTGTCAAAATGGTATGAATAGCAGATTTTTTTTTCTTTTTCGGTGTTTATTCTTCATGGACCTGATTGTTTCTGCTTCTTCTCTTGTCAAAGATTTATCTGTGCATATTAGTTATGCGAAGTGACTCTTAACATGAACTTTCTCGCCTGGATGGATGATTGCATCTCCAGTTTTAAGCTGTATCTTACTGAATCACGAACTATGATTTTCCTGGTAGTTATTTATCTTTCTATGTCTACCTTAGTGAAGTTGTACCTTCCATATTTAAAAGTGGTGCAAATGACCCAGGTGTTTAAAATATTTTAGGTAAAAATTATTGGCTTTACTGCTTTTTACATGGTACTCCTTTTGTAACATTTTGGAAAGATGAAATATTTGATGAAGAACGATTTATGTAAAGAAGACATTTTTTACTTAGTAAGGCTAAAGATTAGGTATATGAATTGACGATTAGCAGTTATGACTTCCACAGATTAAATAAAAATATAAATGTCCTTTAAGATCTGAGCAATCATTTAGAAGTCTTAATAAAATATGTCATCATGCTCAAATTAGATTACATATAATGGGAAGCTACAGTTATGATATTTTCCTTGTTTATTCAAAGAAGACACGAATAGAAGTGAAACAGCTGGAGAGGAAAATGAAATGTATATTTTCTCTCCAGTGAAGGAATATAGAAGTGAAAGAAGATGGCAATACTAGTGCCTTCAGAGATAAAGATGAAGTTTCTTTCCGGGGAGAAAGGAATGTACTTTCAATCTCAGTTTCTTTCCGGGGAGAAAGGAATGTACTTTCAATCTCACAGACAGAATTTCCTTAGGAAGAAAAAATTCATATAATTAGATTTTAAAACAAAGGTGTAAAGAACTTCGAATATAATATCCCATTTTCAGCAGACGTAAGAAATAAAAGGCAATTTTTTGGATTTGAAACACTTTGATATTGAAGATAGAACTAAACAAAACAGAGAAAGAAAAATTTACAAAGGTGTTTTATTTCACATGGATAATTTAATCTATTGGTTCTGCCACTCCAGCAAAACACTTACCAAAGAAAATTTGAATAACCCTACCATAATAAGTGAAATTACTCGTGATTAAAATTAAGCAAATACCATGAATCATGGGTCTTGATCTGTAAACAAATGTATCCCCAAACATTCAAAAAAAGTAAAATCCATAGAAGGGCATCAATTCTGATGCTTTTCCTGTTCATTTTCAGTAGTATCTATGACCATGGGCAATTCAATATTCATTTTGATTTAGGAGACAGAAAAATTCACCAATACTATACTGAGAAGCACTATTGTTGATCTTAACGTGTACTTTGAGACAATGATAAATTTTTAACAACAGCAATTTCTCTGTTAGGAACACCACAACAGTTATTTTGTGTGTGTGTTCTCTCATTTCTATTAGGGTGTTTCTATGGCAGTACAACTGGGGTTTTTGTCCCTTTATGCACAATTGCAGGGAGACCTTTCTTCTCCACACCTGAGGAAAGAGAAATGGCATCCATGAATTTTGCAAGTCTTACATGATGTCTTTTGTTAAACTATCTACATGTTTTTCCTTTAAAAATAATAAGGCAAGAACATTCTCCTTAATTGAACTTATTTTAAAAATTAAGCAAACAGAACAAATTACTTAAAAGACATAAAAAAAGTCAGTCACAAAGTAGCCTACCATTAGCAAATGTATGATGACTATACAGATAAGTGTTGCCAGATTGGTGCGGAAGACTATCTTGTCTATCTCAGGTGCTGCACATAAAGATTGAGGGAACACATGCCAACTTTGCATTAGACACATTAAGGTGACCTACTTCCTAAGAAGTCACTCAGAAGTAAAATTAAAATGCACATCTTCATTCCATTCACCATCTTTTAAATGAGGACAAACTCCAAAAAGTGTTTTCACAACACAACTCCACAAAGCTATGTCTACTATCAATGTACTATGCCAGCAGGTTGCCATGAGTGAAAAACAAAGATTAGCTCAGTTGGTCAGAGCATGGTGCTAATAACATGCCAAGCCATGATGTGGGTTCATTTATAGGTTGGACACAGTGATCCTTGTGGGCCTCTTCCAATTCTGAATAATCTATGAAGTTTAGCATCTAATGACTTCTTTGCCTGAAATGTTTATCATGCATGTTTTGGTTTTTAAAAGAATCCTTGGCGTTTGATCAATATAATATCTACTGGGTTTTTTTAATGCATCATGTTACAAGTAGGGCCACAGGGTTTACAGAGTTGGGCTTTAAAGACCTACTCTCATCGCTGCAAACTATAACCCTAACTGCACTTTTTGTTTTAAATAAATTATTGCACTGAATAAGAAAGAGACTATAGCATTCTTTCAACAGAACCAAAGTATGAACCCTTCTTTCAGGATCAGGATATGGGAAGAATGCAACAAAAAAAGATTTTGCTTTCAGCCGTTTGTTAGACACTTCCAATAAATGCTAGCAGAGTTGAATTAAATGATAAGGGTCTTCAAAGTCTAAAATTTTTTTCTTACTTGGTTTGACAGCTTCAGCTAAAAATGTTTCCTTTATTGTCCTGGTACCTGTCTTAAATTCCTGTTCATCGCAAGCAAAGCTTAGATGGGCTGACCAGCTTAACAAGATGAATGCAGCCATTCCCTATAGGTGTGTGACATGAGGCATCCACTTGTACCACAGTCTGGAACACCCAAAGATCAGACATACATACATTCAACATCTTTGACATAAATGACATTAACTCTTTCTTCTCTGAGTGGGTCTTCACTGCCGATGTGAGAATTTACTGAATCCATCATCCTCTAAGTGGCACAGGGTGTCTGCTGTGCCGTCATGTCATACAAGAAAAGAATGTGTAAGATTGCCTAGAAAACCACAAAAGCTCCAGTTGACTGAAGAACCAACAAGGTTCTCTGGTGTTGTCACATAGAAAATTGAATCTGACTTCTAGTAAAGGTTCCTTCTCAGCAATGTCCATGCTTGCTATTGTCGTGTTCATCTCTAGACAAGCTGCTCTACTTGGAAATGCTTATAGAAATTAAAAATTCCCTTCTGATATGTCTGAGAGCACTTTCTGGTTTTCCTGCTTGCTCAAACCTAAATGTCAAAGTAAAACCCCATTAAACGAATACAGGAAGGAGTGCTAATGTTCAGACTCATCTTCATCACCTTCATCATTCTGATATCATAAAGACGTCTTTTAAAGCCAACTGTTACAAAATGCCCTAGAAGGTGCTCTTGCCTGGTACAAGACAACAGAAGAACCCTTAAACATCCAATTAATATTTTTCTCTCTAATTCGAATTCCAAAGTCATGACTCTAAGATTATATCTTATTCTACCAAAGACAGGATTCACCCAAGCTAGTGTCAGATTTTACTTTTTTCTTATTCCAGAAGAAGATGAAAAATCCTCTGAAATGCACCTCTGATAGCCAGAAATACAACTGAAAAATATCCTACTTGCCGGTCTCAGGCTTGCCTGCAAACAGGTATCTGTCAAGGTCATGAATTACCTGTGAGTCTCAGCTTGCCAGAGTCAGCCCCTTTCATCATTGTGCTATGCCACTGAAACTGAAATTAAAATGGAAAATGATAACCTTATCAGAAAAACATCAATCCATAAACCTGTAAATTCACATATTGAAATTGAAGGAATGAGATGGCAGGAACAGGACTAAATATGACACTTTGTAAGACATGTGCCATCAGATCTTGGTCATTACTGCATCAAATGAATAATACCACTGGTGTGCAACCCGTGTAATGTTTACCAAATGATAAATTACTTGGGGACCAAAAATGACTAATCAGCCTGTATTTATATGGTCCTTCTTAACCATCAAACCAATGGAGAAGACTCACACATCTTGGGTTGGTAACTTCTGAACACAGTAATAACCTTCTTGTGGTCCTAATCTTCTATAACTGGGAGAGTGTGTTAGAGGTCCTAGCAAATTCCTGTCTGGTGGGACATTGATTCCTACAAAATCTGCCAGACACACAAATAGCCACATATTAGCAGTCTGGAGTACACTGTGCTAAGGTTAACCAAAGGTTTCTATGTTTAATTTGTATTCTGGGTCTGAGTTCCATGCATCTCAGATCTAGAATTTTCTTTTAATATACCTTGATAAAGATAACATAATTTTGTCTGTTTTCTTACTATATACATCACATGAATTAAAAAAAAAACAATAAGAAGGAACTGATAAAGAAGACTGATAACCCTTTGGGGAGTGGGGGATAGCTGGTTCTTGTGTACCCTGAGTTCTGCCTAATTCTTGCTCATTTCCTTTCTTTTCTCACAAAATTGTTACCTTTCCTTTTAACAATGTACTAGAGATGCCAAACCAGAGCTATGTTTAGGTATTTCAGATTTGCCTAGAACCCCAAGTTGGCTCAAATAGTAGGTTTCACGTTCAGCTTCCTTGACAAAATTAGCAAACTATTCAAGTAATCTCTGCCTCCTACCTGTACATTGAGGTAATGTCAATACAGCTGTTTTCAGCCCCTGAAGCTGAAGTAATCATTAAAACCAAACGTCTCTTCTTGGCCTTAAATAAAAGAAACACAAATCACTAGTCTCTCTGTCTCTCATCCTACCTTATAGCCTCAGAAGTATAGTTTTATCTTTAGCATTAGGAAACTAAAATCAGATACCACAGCTGAGAAGTCTTGAGCTGTCTCTGAGTCACTTCTGCCAACCTCTGAATTCTGTTCAGCAGATCCTCACTGACTGTAAGCCTATTTTTTTAGAAGCATTGCAGACCCCAGAGTAGGCAGATGAAACTGCAATGATGATGTGATGTATTTAAAACAAATTTCTCATGCTCCTCCAGTCTTTCTGCTTTTTTCCTGACTCGGTTTCAAAATGTTTCTTCCCAAATTTTCTTTTGATCTGAGAGGCAGGAGGAAATGCCTGCAGATTGAATTGATTATCAGCACTACCACCTATACCTGGGCTGCAGAAAGCTTACTGTTGGATTAGAGCTGCTCCTACCCAGAGTAAACAAACCCGGGAGCATAAAGCACTCAGTCCTAGTCTCAAGAGACTAGTAAAAAGCCCTGCTCTCATTCTGGGTTGGTGCAACTTCCTGCAGTGATGGGTGGCTTACAAGTTAGTTCCTGCATCCAAGGACAAAGCCACATGCCATCCTACAGTTTCTGTAAGGAGTTAACTGGCACCTTCAGCACGCCGTTGGATCTATTCCTAGGCTCTCTAGTGGGGTCCTGCTCCTACTCCAGCTGCTCTGTTTAGTTATCTGTGTACCCTTCCTATGTAGTGATCTCCCATTTAGTCACATATCTTCCTACCTGTCCTCTTGTCGGTGTAATCAGTCCTACCAGATCTAAGTCTGAACTGAATTCTGGCTCATAGAATTCACCGTTGACATTTTTGAGACAAAAAAATTGCCACCCAGGAATTCTTCAGGGAGGTAGAGCCAAGGTGGTATACCTAGGACATTTTAACCTTTATGTCTTTGCCTGGGTCCTGGCAAATCCCATATTACAATGGGATGTGAGAGTTATCCGCCAGTCATAAAGCTTTTAGGAAAACAAAAAGAAAAAAACTATAGTATTTCTATAAAGTGCTGCTGAAAAAATAGCTAGAAGAATGATAAATAAAAAAAAAATTCTCAGATTTTCTTTATATCATATACAGAAAAGTCAAAACAAATAGAAGTGCACAATTATTTTTTTTCCTTAAACCAGTCACCTATAAATTACAATTTTATTTTTAATCTTCTTCAGTTTAACCAGCAGACCTATTTTTATGTAGTACTTCTGTTGGCAATTTTCCTCCAAGTGCTTTGAATGTGTTCATAATAAGAGTGTTAGTTTAGTGATTGCTGCACTAATGGGATGTAAGGAATGAAAAGAATGATTCATTTAATATTCTAAAGCTTTAAATACAAATTAACACACACACACACACAAAAAGAAAAAAAAAAACACTAATCTTTGGGGTGGGAGCTAGATGAGCTAGATGTTACAATATGACATGGTCTACTTAAAAGCAATAAAAGAAATAACCTTAGAAAATTAAACAATATGAATTTTCAATTAGTTCCAGAAACCTCGACAAATGCATCTTGAAAAGAAAGAGTAAAATGCAACTTTGTTCAGTATAAATTGAAATTGCCTTTTGTGCTTAATATAGTTCACTTATAATTAGCTGAAGATTTTGTTCTGATTTGAAACAAAGTTCCATCTTGAGATTACTATGTACTGCGTACACAGAACTTTACTCAAGAAAGGCTGGTGCTGCAGGGTTTGCTTTGACAGCCTTTATCACAGCTTTATAGAAATGAAAAGTGAAAGAACACAGCTGGTTTTAACAATGGGGCATGTTCAACATTAGACCAAAACACATTAGATATTGCAAAATATTGCACATCATATTTATAGCTCCATGCAAGTTTTTGAAATTCATGCTGATGCTGCTCTAATTCAGCTTCTTAGAACAATCTGTCCCCTAATGATGGAATTAGATTTCACTTTGAGAAACTGCTCTTTAAACAGTGTCAGAAGGGTCAGATCCAGAGCACTGATAAGAAAATAATAAATTTAAGCATACTCTAAAATCATATTGTGATGCAGTTTGAAGGTCTCTATCAGACACTGAAACTACATTTGCAGTGATCTATTTGTCTATTTGTCCTGTTTTTGAAAATGCCATTCTGTGAACTTCATGGCATCCAGGCATGGGGTCCTTAGAGCAATGCTCACAGTAAAAACATTGAGGAGGAGATTCCCCAAAAGCATTTAAACAGCAGGTCCAACATTTAAGCACCACTGCAAGATTCAGAAAGCCCATTCACTGCTTCATCATCCTTGAATAATCCAAATTCCATACATTCTGCTGAACACACAGACACGCTGAAGGTCACTCAAATCTTGAGATCCCCAATCAGTGTAACACTTAAACTTTTGCAAAGAGATAAATCAATCAGGCATTTGTTTTGGTTTGGTTTGCTTTGTGGCACAGGGCCTTTTTGAGCTAGTCAGAGTACACCACATCCAAGAGAACAGTAAAAAGCTTTATTTTTTCTAGCAGGCTACTGGTTAAAATCTTCACCAAATGTAAGAGAAACCAAAAATCTAATTTCAGCTCCCTCTGAAGACATTTAGGAGACATTTCAACACAGATGTCTATGGAACCATTCTTAATATAATAAAAAAGAGGGATGGATGGTAGTAAAGGAGTAGCTTTGAAGTATATCAGTGCATGAAGAGGTTGAAGCATCAGTCACTGCTTTAGAATCATAAAAGTCATTGAAAGACTTACATTTCAAAGTTCTGATCTTTATTTTACAAGCCCCTCTGGTTTATATATTTAAAAGACTATGAGAGTGAAATTAAAATGAAGGACTATACCTTTGCCAGTGAGAAGGTTCGTTTAAGTATAAATTTGTCCCCTAAGAGCTCTTGGACTATGGAAAAGATGGCAATAATTGAAATGGTAGCTCTAGAAGACATCACAGCCTCAGATAATAATACCATTTTCTTTATTTCCTCTGTCCTCCTAACCTTCTTCCAGAACTTTCATGAAGTTATTCACCCCAGTGTTTTGGGTCTGTATTAGACCTGTGTCACAGGGGGAAGGAATTGTCACTTTTCTGAAAACTGATAACAGTCTCAAAGGTTGGCATAGCCCAAGAGAAAAACTATTCTTGGGCTCTTGGGGTGAACTAGAAATTATAGGGTAGGATTTCTGAGCTGGCCGGTTTATTAACATATAAAATAATGGCAGAAAAAATTGTTATGTTGTACCACCTTTTCTCAAGATGTGTAGCATTCAGTACTGAAACATAACAGATCAAGTTAAAGGGAATAAGCCCAGCAGTACCTTATTTTGTATATTCCAGATGAGGTAACTGTATGAAACATTAAAAATGTTCAGTTAGAAATGTCTCTCTTCTTGAAGGTGTCGTTCTGTTTCACCAGTTTGGTAATGATTCTCCGTCATTTTTAGTGGCAATGTGAAAGTGTGGCTAATGCCCACAGTGCTAGCGAAGCCTTTCCTCTCCCACTGCACAGTAAGGGCTGATCCTTTCTGCTGCCCTGATAGAAGTCTCCTGAGGACAGTTCCCTGCCCAGATCATGCACCTGGCAAGACTGTGCTCCTGGCAAGAAGAATGCCAGATGATCCAGGCCAGAAACACAACAATGTCAAACAATGTGGATGATCACATGAGAGTGGCAGATTCAAGCCCTGAATTGCCATTGTGCTTACATAAGAAATTACAGGCAGGCTTGCTCCTGATTTACTACAGAAGTGAAAGCATATTGATACCTAATGTGAAACAGGTTACTCTTTATGATGTTGGGAAGAGATTGAAATCTGCCACTGCAAAACCAAACCCATTCCAGATTGAATCTTTTTATCTTATTGCATGTGATTAAAAAAAAAAAAAAAAAAATCAGAGAAAATAATTTTCAGTGAAAAACTGAAATAATACTCATGTGTTTCAGTATTTTTGCTTGTATTTGTAGTCAGGCTTTGAATCCATCATTGTGAGCTTGACAATAAGCAACAGCTGAAAGCAAAATAACAAGGCTAATATTTTATAAATTCTATAAAATACCTTTGTCTACCCAGGGTTATACTGAATATAATTTCCATATCAGAAGGAAATCCTATGTCATTAAGAATAAGATTATGAACATTTTCTATATGTAAAGAACACATTGCATTGCTGAGCTCTGAAAGGCCAACTTCATGTTCTGTAGTTTGATTCTGCTGATGTTAGCCACTTAAATGACCTGACAGGCAGTCTCCACCTGACAGGTGATCCACTGTGTAAGTTCAGTCTCTTGACAAGCATGAGTACTAAAATACTTGTCTTGACAAAGGATTTTTAATAATGAAGTCTTATATAAATATTTTAACCTATTTAGTGTTAGCACTGGTACTTGTACTCAAGGAGAACAAAGGCTGGCTGAAAAGTTACTTGATAGACTGTGAAGGTATAAATAATGGATATTTACAAACACTTTGGCTTTCAAATCAGAAATTGCCACTACTAAGATAGTTAGGATATACTTGTGGTTACATAAAGTCATTGAGCATGGCCTTTTTTTTTAATCCCTTGTTAGTGGAGTTACTGCACTAAGGTTGGCATACAAAAGCTTGAAAAAATTGTAAATCTTACATTTTCCATCACCCTAATAACCAGATCAATTTTGTAAATCATAGATAAGAGTATGATTTTGGTCTTTGCTTATCTTAATTGTTGGGTGTCAACAATAATAAATATTAAATATGAGAAGGCTTGAAAGGTGGATATTCAGTGCAGCCAAGCTCCCTACTTTGTATCTACAATCAGTTACCCTTCTGCAATTTGTGGTTGATATTTATGTGTCAAGAACTGCTTGATAAAAATGGTAATTTGCTTATTCAAGTTCAGGAGAAAATGTGTTTTCACTTTTGTTGGATTTCATTTTCTCATGACCAGTTTTGTGTTGGCAAAAACATTGTGCTGAACCATGATAATGATAATACTTCATTTAGGTATAGTACTTCACACTTATGGATGCCAAAATCAGAGCCCTACAAATCTTCGGGATTTACTTGACACTAACAATGTTGCTGTTCTGCATAAAAAGGAGCATCACTTACTGATTAGGTAACAAAAAAATTTCCTCCATTTTTTGTTGTTTGCTTGGTTGAGTTTTTTAATCTTAACTTGCTGAACAAATCATCTTACATAATAAATTAGGCTGATGATAAAATTCTAAATGAATGCAAACAAATTATTATATGGCCATTTTATATCTTAGAAGTGTGCATCCTTTTAGAGTTCAGCTATAGAAAAAAATACTGCATTGGCTAGTCACATCCTGTAACAGTTTTTTCTGGCTTAAGCATTTATGAAACCAAAGCATGAGGTGAAAATTCAGTTAATGCTTTTGATATTAGAAGTCTATTTAACACATACAAGAAATATAGATGCAAGACAATGTTTGATATGAACAGGTATAAATCTGATTAAGGTGAATGTGTCATTTTTATACTAATCTTGATTGTACTGAAATTTTACCCTTCTTTGGAGATAACAGTACATGTCTGACAATGTTTAGGGTCTGGATAATGCCATTTTACCCTAATCAAATAAAAAAAATAATCTTGAAGTGTAAGTGTAATGGGATAGATCAGAATAGTGATAGGAATTAAAAACAGAGAAATTGCAGCAACCTTTATTGTACATCAGAAAGCATTACCATAAGTTTCCTATCACAGAAAACTGGGATATATATGTTCTTCCAGTTTCCAACAACTGTGTTTACAAGTGTGGCTCATGATTGTGAATGTGGAGATGTGACCATCAACAAAGGTTGGAAAACACTGTTTCAAGTCAGTGTAGTTGTCTGACGTATAATGTTGTAATTTAATTATACAAGAGCATATGAAGTTTGAATTCCAAAACATCAAACAATTATGAGTATGCACAGAAGATCTGAAATGTTACTATATACATAATCTATCAAGATGGCATTAATCTTTATGTAAAGTGTTTCATTTTGTAGTCATCCAGCAATACATTAAATACCTGTTTATTGGAAATATGAACATAAAAGCATTAAGACAGTACAAGTTTATGCTCTAATTTATTTTTTTTTTCAAATCTAAGGCATGAAAAAAGCAAGACATTTAAGTAACTGACCTCTGAATAATACCGCTTTATACTAAAATATTAGGTACACTAACATCAGTTTTGCTGATAAAAACCTATTTTTATATTTTGCTGGAGAATTTTGAAGCATGAAATATTTATATAAATAGAAATCCACATATTGTTGACAGTCATGGACGTATAGAATATTCAACTAGGAGACAATGTCATTGATAAATTGCTGCAAGAACTGAGTTATGATTTATATTACCGAGTGGCTTGGTGAGCACCTGGCATCCAGCCAAGGGCAGCCCACAACACTGAGCCACTCCATGTTTACACTAAGTTGCCCAGCAGACTTTAGTTTCTGCCAATAGAAAATACAAATAGAAAAGCAGTCATCTAACAATGAAGTTGAGACCAATTATTGAGTAACTTAGCCAATAAATTATTAGACTGTACCTGAAAGCAAATAGAAAACCACTGCACTTATCACATCAGCAAAGGTGTGTGTTACTACATTACAGGGCCAAAAACGTGCAATGATCCAGAACTGCAATAGGATTCTAAACTGTTGCACTTTGCAGTTGACAAAGGAAGTTGTAGGAGCCTAGAGACACTGGTTGTTATATGCAACCTTATACCTAATACTTATGGAAAAATAATTGAGTGCTGATGCCCAGAAATTTAAGGAAAAGAGCCCATGAATATTACCTCCTTCTTGAGTGATTTACTGACTGTGGAATTCAGTTTGATGAAAAATAATAGTATAGATGACAAAGTATGATTCAAGGTAGGTCAAAAATGCAAGAAACTCAATTTGTTTCACAGTTTTGAAAATTGTACTCCTTTGTAAAACACATCAGTATAATCAATAAATACCTTTCCGTTAACTGCAAGAAAGTCCTGATAAATACAGAGATTGTTTAAATATGCTTCTATTTTCCTTGGGATTCCTATCAGATAGGGCTTTAAGTAAGAGCATATATCTGTGAATCAAACTAAGACTTTTCTGCTGTTGGAGGCGAGCTGCTCTTCCTTAATTTTGTGTCATGTTTTTTTCAGGAAAGGGAAACTTCTGGGTTAGTTAAAAATAGCAGAATTAATGTAGATTCTACCATTACTAATGGGCATAGAACTAGCTAACTTTCAATTTTGGGTATGTTGAAATCCCTTTAATGCTAAGGGTTTTAAGGGTGGTAAGTTGTCATTTTTTGTCAGCATTGCATAAGCTGGTGTCTTTGTTAATAGCATATATTATCATTGCATTATCTGTGTATTTAGATAATGATATATGTTAATTTTGTATAGCATGTAGTATATCCTTGTATATTCATAATACTAAACCAAAACTTACTAATGAGGATAAGGCAAAAGGTTCCTACTTCGAAAATCTTTCCATAAAACATATGAAGTAGTAACACATGTTCAATGAATGAGCCAAGCGCCCAAAAGAGCAATTTTGAATGTGATTTGGTGAAATCAAGATACTTGCTATTTCATCATCAGAATACCAAAACCAGTAAAGAATATTAGAACAGTAAACTACAAGAACAGTTATGATACTTGTTCATATTTTTTTCCCATTTCTTTGTCTTCTTTAAGATATAAATCTTCACACATCTTTGCCCCATAGGAAGACAATGAAATACAGGCAACAAAGTACTATTAACACACATTTTAAACGTACTTGCAGACATGATATAGGACAAGCTTGGCTTCAGTAATTAAAACTCATTATAACTGTAGCCAAAAATAATTGGGTAGTTGCATAGAATACTTCATTCCAAAAGGATTCCTTCATCATCTTTAAAATACTGTGAGCCATTCTTTTTCAGCTAACCTAAAAAAATACTTTTTTATCTGTATGCTTATGTTTATTATACTCCTTCTAGAAAATCTCATCTTGCATTTTCTGTTCCTGTTGTTTCTTTCAACTTCTGCAGCACAGTCTCTATGTACACATAATCTTCATGAAGTGCGTATTAAGTCAATCGATTGCTAATTACAGAATGAGTATAGATGGCATTAAATATATCAGTTCTCTTTTGTTTAATTCTGTGAAGCTCACTGGTAAAACACAATTAATAAAAACACTTTGTAAAGAATTATGAACTTATTTCTTAATTTCTTCCTCTTTTTTCATTTGCAATCTACTTTGCTGATAAAAGCAGCAGATTCCTAGTTCTCAAATTATGCTATCTTGTTTGCCAGTCATAAGAGAGATGCTCTTACCACTTCTAATGTGTTTTGCAGTACTTGTGAAAGCATGAGATTGATGACCTCAAAGACCAACCTTTTCCATCACCAAAGGATGGGGATGATGGGAAGAGGGGGAATTTGAAATTGTCCACATTCCTTGACAAGAGGAGTTATATCACAATACATTGGCAAACAGTGTTTTAAAGGACTAGGTTACAGCCTTTGAATAAGATCATTGAACTTTGCTTAAAGCCATGATAAATGAAACACAGAAATTAGGCAATGTGTTACACAACAGACTGTTACAGTACTGATATATGTGCCTGAAGGTTCAGGACCTATGGAAAAGATACTGGGAGGAAACTATTCAGGTAGTTCCAGTCCTTGGCTTTTTCATTAAAAAATGTCTTTATTCTGTATCTCCAAAACCTCATAGTTCATAAATAGTCAATTAATGAACATATAGAATTGGAAATGCTTTGTCTACTAAATATCAGCAAGCCTCCCTTGCCAATAGCATGTCTGTTATTAGCTGTTCTTTGCACCATTGAAATTTGTTGTATTAAGGAACTAATCACCATTTATGCTCTCGTTTTGCCTTGCTACTGTACATTTCCAGATTATGACAGATTTACTGTAACACTGAGACCTACCGAAAAAAGAACTAAGGCTGACTTTCTACATTTCTCCCAGCCCTACAGAACAGGGTTGGTCACTGTATAGAAAGGCTGGGATGTACTATTCTATAAGCAGGAAGTTGTGTAGGCCATTTTTATTATTTATGGTTAATATTAAGCCATTAGCCTAATGGAGACATACTTAATCTTTAAAAGTTATCAGACTTACAAAAGTCATTTGAGAAAATTTCTCATTTGAATATTTTGTTGACTGTAGAAAATTTTGTACCTAATGTCATGAAAGTTATACAATATCACTGATCCTGTCACTCGGGTGCATGGTGCCTATGAAGATGGTTTTAAAAAATAGCAAAGCCGTAAGAGGTAAATGAAGAGATAGTGAATGCCCTGCCTGTGAATATTTTCTATAAAGGGGAGCTGGGTAATTCGTCCTTACTTCTCACTTCATTTTTTCATGGGCTGTTTGGGTTTTTTTAATGCCTAGGTTTTCTTCTAGTGTATATACAGTAAAGATAGGGTCTGGTGGTGGGACTTTGGGGGAGGGAGTAATTGTCTTTATAATCCTTGTTATTATATCAAAAGTGATAGTTGAGGGCTAGGAGCTGAAACAATATTTTATGAAAGTATCATGTTGAAGTTTTTGCAGGTTTCAAAATATTTAAATATGTAAATTTCAATGAAGAGACTTCAGATTTTTTGATAGCCTAATGATTTTAAGCATCTCATTTCCAGTCAAACACTGACAAAAGATGTTCAGATTGCAGTGTGAGATGGTTTCTATGGTTACAGTTGTTTCCTAGCATTTTAGTGACATCTTTTGTGAGCATTGGCTGCTTCACTTATTTGTCACTAATGTATGTGTAGAACTATAGTTAATAGCCTTGGGCGGACAATTTTTTTTTCTCTGAATGGTGGTATTGTTTTTTAGCAGCATTTTTCAATAAGGTGACAATGCACTAGAATACTAATGGTATGTATGGTACTTTAAGATGTCAAGTTTTCAATAAAATGGTAATGAAAATTTTGCATTTCATTTAATAGCTAAATATTCATGAATTTTTCACAGCATGATCAAGTGAGCAAAAAATAAAGGAACTGTATAATGTGCAATACTAAACATCATAAATTTAACTTCTTTTTATAGAATCTATTCAAGACTTTTTAAGAAGTAATGCTTTATAGATTTAAACCAGCTGTAATAAAGGTGTATAAAACTGAAACTTTAAATTAATTTCTATATATAACTTGTTTATTGTGAATGAAACACATGTTTTGAATAATATTCTACATGTGCAGAAAAACTGTTATGGCCAAAGGCTGGGCACTTATGTGTGATAAATGAGTGTAAACAATTACATATTCAGATTAAAAGACCACTATAAGTTTGTGACTATTTTGTTAGAAATATTTTGAATTATTTGAATTTATTTAATCACAGTGTTAGAGCGTGAAATATGGTCAGCTAAGAAGAAGTGGGTGCAGCGTTATAATTTGTAGAATATAGTGCTATCAATTCCTCAGTATAGTAAGAGTTCAGTTCTGTTTCTATGTTAGACAGAAGGAGTTTCTGTTGCATTTGACAGAGGCAGAATTGGGTTACCAGGTAAGTTAATTACCTATATACTGTCACTGCCAGTAACCATATGTGCAGTGATTTATGACATGATCTGCCTCCTTTGTACTTACAAAGCTCTCTTTTCTGAAACGTAGTCACTCTATGCTGAGCATTTTTTGTCAGCCAAGCCAATATTTTAAATGTAGATTTTTAAAGCGCAAGTATGAAATGCATTATTCAGCAGCAACACTAGGCTAAGTGTTGTTTTTCCTCTGCATATGAGGGAGCTTCCTATGGATTCAATTCCCAATCATAAGAACCTGTACCATACAGTACCATCAACTCCATCACTGTTGCATGATTGCAAGGCATATTTTTCCTTGCCACTAATTTCTTTTTTTTTCCACAGGCTGGTGTGTTATTTCAAGTTATTCTTCAAATTATTCTGCGTATCTTCCCCTATGAAAAATAGTACAAGTATATATATATATATGCAGCATCATATCTCCCAAAAGACTTGCTTAGAATACAGACAAGCTCTAGAGCAATGGAATGTATAGTCAGTTTGTTTCATTACCAGCCTGTTGGCTGGGCTGAATTCAAGATCTACAGCAAATTACATGATGCAAATTGCTGGGACAACATAGGCAAAATCAAAGCAGGGGAAGGTGATAGAGTTATGTGCATTCTCTGTGTTGGGAAGCACTAATGCTGTGAAGAAGGCAACTATTCCTGTATAGAGCATCAATTCTCACTTTCAGGACACAGTCAAGACAGTTGATGGGCAACAAAGAGCCAAAAGCCTCCGGCCACCTGGTGATTGCTTCTGACCAAACTGTTTGCTCTAGCCTACCTTCCTGACTCTCACTACATGCAGTTGAACTGAAATCTTTACACAGACGTGGCCTGAGATTCAATTTTTTTTATGTCTGAATAAAGACAAAGGAGTAGAAAAATCAAACCTTTAATCTAATTTAGATCCTGGCTTCCTTCCTGACCTTTGGAAAATGGTTAAATTTTTCACCTCATAGGTTTTTTTGCATATTTATTTAGTCTCTTTTTCCTGTCTCATTTTAGGGAACTGTTATTTATCAAGATGGCTAATTGACTGAAGCTGATTTGAGAGGTAGAATTATCCAAAGGTCTCTTGCTAATTTGCTTCTAATAGCAACTGTTTCAGGTTTAGCAGTAACACAATTAGATCATGTACCCATCAAATACATCTACTTGAGTGACTCAGAAATTCTTACACAGGAATCAAATCCAATATGTACAATAGGATTTTCTGTCCTTATAATTTATGCATCAGAATGCCAACTTAAGCCAGAGCCGTGGCATATGCCTATTTAAAAGGAGGACTAATGTTTTGGGGTTTTTTTTTAATGGGATTCTCATCTGATAACTACATCCTCTGATTTCTAACAAAAATGGAGTGAGAATGACTCTTAATGATCATACCTGCAGGAGAACAAAGCTCACTTCTTATCTGCTGCAAAAGCCGGATCTTCATGAGTTGCACTCTAATACACTATGTAGGCATGTAATTTTAACTTTCTGGTTTGCATACCAAAGGAACTGACTAAACACAATAGAATAAATACCCAAACCAAACTATACTTCACAGGCTTATTGACTGAGTGATTTTGGATTTGACATACATTCCTCATTAACCTCTTCATTCAAAGATCATCTTGTTCACAAGTTCTGTCTTGGACTAGAAATATAATGCTCCGTTATTGTTAGAACAGCTTGGTACAGTTCACTCAATAACTTGGATAATCAAAGGCACGGGTAGGAACTTAAAATCTAGGAGTAAACGTAATGTAACTGGGATGTAAGTGCATTGCATTTGCATATAAGATATGGACACTTGTAGAAGCTTCACTAAAATCTGTCAGTCATATCAGTAAAGTTTCTTTAACCAAAATAAGGCTTTTAAGACTGCTTTACAAAGTGTGCAAGCCTAAAATGAAAAATCCACTTTTCAGCTGAGGCAGCACTGTTTTGGATGTTTACATTAATGTAGCAATGGCTATAATGAGATGTGTGTTTCTATCTGCAGTTCAAAGCATCTTGGAGAACAAGAGATAATGGCCCATTATTGTATTGAGCATTGTATCACTGAGCACAAAAGTAATACCAGGTTTTTGACTGACTAATCCTTCAGCAAGATACATATTGTCAAAATGTCCCTGCAAGAATTTCTTCTGTAGAAGGATATGCATGTTGATGAAGTTTATGCTGTCAATATATTATTTGTGGAATTGAGAAGAAGTTTAAACAAACACGTAAAGTTTTCTTTTCTGCAGCGCTGAAAGCTCACTTAGTCCTTTGCATCCCAACTGTACTGGGAGTGCCATACTTAGGACATCTGTTGCTGCAGTAGCTCATAGGATGTCCTGGTTGACACTCTCAACTTACCAAATGTCGGGTACAAGCAAAGGTGCAATGTTAAGTCTTGAGGTGAATTTTTTTTTGGTTATGTTTCAAAGCACAGCCTTCCCCTAAGCTGACACACATCATATGTATTGGAGACGTAGCCTACCACATGCAGTACGTGGCTTCATCTTTTAAGGTTCTTCTCTTGTGTTCTCCCTGGGAACACAGTGAAATACATGTCATTAAACTGAAGCTTGTGTTACAATTGAATAATATTGTCTCCTCCAAGCTGCTCTTTGGAGAGAGAGAAATCTTTCTTTGGAATTTATATTAAAGCTTAACATCAGACAAAGGAATATTTAATCTCTAGGAAGATCAACAAACTGTTCCAGCTCATTACACATATTAGGGGAGATGGTGGCATGTGGTGGTTCCTAAAAAATCAAAGAATCCCGAAGCTGCTGAAACTGCACTTTTTAAACACTCTGGAAACCAAAGCTACTTTGTAGTCTATTTTCTTTGGTTTCAGAGGTCTGTCAAAGGCAGCACCATGGCGTGGGCCCAGCGCCACAGCACATCATCAGGAACCTGCCTGCAGACAGCGCAGATCCAAGAGCAAACCGGGATGGCAATCCACAGGTCAGGATCGGGGCTGGCAAACAGAAGCTGGGTCAGGTACAGCTCAGCCCAGTGAGGCAGCTCAGCAAGGAGGGAGAGCACTGGCCAGGGCTGGATGGAGCAGAGGGTTGGGGTTGGATCGGGCAGACAGTTGGGGTTGGATGGGGCAGGGGGCCGGGGTGCAGGGACAGAGGACTCCACTCAGCACCATCAAATTCTCTCATGGCGCACTCAGGGCCCCAGCAGAGGCTGTTTCTCTTCTTACCTGCACTAGGGAGCATCCACAAGGTAACACACCGGTTCCATGTACAGGGAATATGCCGGGTGCTCTCTTTAGGATAGGCTAAACACAATGCTTAAATTACACACCACCTCAGAAAAAATAGGATATCTGGGGCCTTCAGTGTAAGATTGAACATTTGAGCGATCTACATACGTTAAACCCCACATCCTCCGTGTCACAAAATGTTCTGCAACCCCAGCAACACTATTGCAGCAATACCAGTGACAGCAGTATTAGGCATGAGCTCTGTGCTGTACAAATGTGACGTAAAAAGCATATTTAAAGTATCGTCCAAAATATTTTAACAGTCTTATTCAGAGTAACTGCATTTTCATAATAGATTTAAAAAAAAAAATAAAAAAATCTGTATTTCTTTACGCATACACTGGGGTTTTTTTAAAGAACAACAGTAGCTGTTTTTATCCAGTGTGCTTTCCTAGTCAGCATTATTATTTTGTGTTTTATAAATGTTTAATGACAGTAACTATTGTACTACCAAAGCTGCTGGTAGACAGCCTATGAAATTTTGTAAGATGCAAGTGAGAGAATGGTCAGTGTTTAAAAAAATTGGCAATTAGTCAAAAAATCTTGGAATAATCCCTGGAAAATCATGAAATCTTTCTGGAAAGTTTCCTTCCTCAAATGTGCTGCAAGTCCTCTTTCTGCCAAGGATTATTTTTACAAGACAGCTCTCTACTAATGGAGAGGCCCTCCATGATACTATGCCTGCCACTGACAGCTAAGGGTTTGGTTTTTCCTATTCACTATTCATAGTAGATTTTGAATTGGTTTTGTGCCCATGAAATTGAAGACTAACAGTCTCTGGAGCCAAGCATAGTCTCTTTGTTGGGTAGAAATAACGCCTACAGGAGAGGATGGATGTGCTCAGCGTCCCAGCAAGTGGCTTGAGATGAAGTGATATTGGCAGGATTCAGACTGAAATTATTACAAAACATGAATGCCACATGTGCAACTGCTGCCTGGCTCTTTCTGCGCTTCTGTCCTTTTGTTAAAAACTGCTGTCTTAAAAAAATACTATTAACCTTGATCTTGTGCCATTGCTATCTGAAAATTGCAGGGTCTTACAGATCCCAGGATCAAGGGAGAAAATGATTGTTCTGCCAAACATGAAGCTTTTGTAATGACAGTATTGCATATTGCTTCCAGAGAACAAGTCCCCCATTTAGCCTAGCTTGTAAATTAGCCTTACCTAGAAGTTTAGTGGCATGCTGTCTCCTTCCCAAAACAATCTGAGAAACTATTAACAGTTACTGAGTCTGTCAGTTATTAATAGCAGATTGGCATCTTTTCAGTTTTATTCATTTGGATTGTGATAATACAGGGTTATACGGGATTTTCTTTAGGTTAGATAATCTCACTATAAAATGAAGAAAACACAGTCTCAAGCCAGTTGTAGACAGGCTTCCTCAGTCCTGCCAATACTTCTCAGTCCTGGTTGTGCTATCTCTTTTAGTCAGTCCCAGGTTTGTCAACAAGAACTCGTGCCAGCTGGGTACTGGGTTTGTGACAAGAACAGCTGGAAATTAGTATGAGATCATTTTAACCTTAGAAAGAATTTTAATCTAGTTTCAAAAGTGAAAAGTTGGTACCTACATCATTGTCTCTTGTTCCTCTTTTGTAAAAGGATGTCAAGGTCATCTACCGTGGCCTTCATTCTTCCCAGTATCACGTGCCACTCTATTTTTGTTAGTACAAGAATAAGTTCATTATAAGCATGTTAATTACAGTCATGGAAGGTAAATTAAAGCCTTGACTTCACCGGAAAAGTTTTAATAGCAGTGTAGATAAGAGACTATGAAAATGTCTTAGTTGTTACATTATGATCTGACAAAGTATTTGTACTATGGTCTGAAATTAAAAGCAAGGAAGCCCCAGTTGAATTCCTTGATCCAATGCATTTAATTCATTGCTGAACTGACACCATTATTGAAGCCCAATTGCATTTCTTAATCCCAATACTCTTTAGGAGAAAGAACAGCTACCATGATTTCTTTGGTAATGTTACTCATTTTGGAATTACTGCCCATGAATCCCTGTAAAATCTCAATTATGGTCACATGTTCAGGCCTAACCCTTTAATAAATTCACTCTTTAAGGACAAGCCAGTTATTTGTTCTAGGATATGCATTTTCTTGGCATTGCTCCAGAGAGCCAAGTATTTTGTACTTGGCCTCTCAGTCCAGACCATTTTACGTCCTATTCCTTCTATTGTAGCAATATCTTTCAACAGATAACAACATGTTTCAGCACTGAAATTCTTCTGTTATTGAATTGGATTTCAGTTTAAGTTCCTCCACTATTTCTGTTCTTAATCTTGCTTAGTCTTTTCTCTCTGAAGGTGCCTTCTCTCCTAGTACAGCCTTTTTCGAGTTATGCCTTTCTCATAGGTACCAGATGGACTCATTTTGGTAGCCAGATTCCCTTTAACACTTTGTTTCCATTTCTTGGCTTATGTAAAATATAGCCAGCCTCAGTCTTTAGTATAGCGCCATGCAGGCACTGTACTCATAAAATATCTAGCCATGGTTAATAGAATCTGAAGAATCTAAATTTCTGTGATTCTGTCCCCTCATGGTTTAGCCAATACAACAGGATATTGCCTTGATTCTGAGTCACCAAAATTCAAGATGAGTTGCAATCTGTTAATTTTCAAATGCCATGGACTCTTTAAGCTAATGTGAAAAGTTTGCATTTTTAGCGTGCCACTTGCGGGGAAAAAATAAAGACAGGATTACTGATTTTACAAAAATTGAGGGTACCATTTTTTACCTTTATTCTTGTGTAATATGAGAATATATTTTCATTGTTTTTAAATCCTGTCATTGAATAAGTGAATGTTTTCATGTTGATATGTGCATAGGATATTGATAAAATTAATTAATTTAGATTTTTTACAACATAAAGAACTAGAATCACATTTTGCCTTTTTCTCTAATACTTACGGGCACTTTACAAGCATGCATTGAAAATGAAAGTTAGAACACAGTTGGGTTTCCAACTGTTCTTTGATGATCATTTTAATTTTTCATCATCTGTAAAAACTGACAAATTAGACCCAGTCCATAGAGACGTGTTAGAGGTTTATAGTTTTCTTTGTCTGTCAGATTAATTTTGTTTGCATATTTATGAAATCTGTGTATAGAGGGAAATTTTGCTCAAGACTTCTGTTGGAACTTTTTGTTTGTAACAGCCTTCTTTTACCTTCTTTTCCTCTAAAAGATTAGTTTCAAATTGCTTTTTTAATTTTACTATTTTAAGAACTATAGTTGTGAAATATACTGGACTCTCCTACTCCTTTGAACTTTATCAGTAACCACGCATTCAGTCTTTGATATATTTTCACATGATTTTAAGTTTTGACTATAGTTATAAACTTACAGTTTCCTGTGACTCAATTACCTGTTCTATAATAGGATATTTTTCATTCTAGTATTGATGTTATCTAAGAGTAGTTCCTATTTCTTTATAGCTCTTGCTAAATTTTGTGTTCGTGATTCTGCTTCATTCCCTTTAATTTTACCTCGACTGATGATACAGAAATGACTCAGTCAGTCACCAGCAATTTTTAAATTGAAATCAAAGGTAATTTATATGATTGACAATATTAGCACAATGTGATTTTAAGTTTTCTATAAAGTGGTTGTGAAGAGATACTGTAGAATATCAAGTGCTAAGATATGAATTTAAATGTATTTTATTGCACTTTCCAATTTAAAATATATATGAAATATATAGCATTGCTAGAATAGAGTTGTGACCTAAAAAAGCAGTTTGGAACAAGCAAGAAGCATATTTTTGGAGCTGAAAAGGAAAATCACTACATCTGTTTAATAAATGAATTAATTTATGGCTGTTAATTTTTGGCGAGGAGGCCTTCTACAGAGGCATTTACAGCAAATACAAACAAAACAAGAAATAATGACTTTCATTTCTGTGGACTTTTTCTAAGTGCTTGTATTGAATAATTTTCAGATTTTTGACAACTAAAGAGAAGAAAGTCTTCTTTTTGCAGCACATATTTTAGATCGATTTTATCCAGGGGCCAGTGTAGGGACAAAAGGCCTGTTTATTGCTGATATGATGTTTATTTTCATGGAGTAAGCCATCTGTAGACTAGAGAATATAGAAAGAAAAAAATAGACATAATTTAGACTATTAAATTTTGTGTACTTTGAAGAGTCCATAACTTAAATTTCAATGCCCTACACAGACTTTTTACCAAAGGACAGATCTCCCTGACATGATGTATCTTGAAAGCTGCAGCAGCCATAGCTCATTTTTAATCATCATTTCTAATTAGAGTTTCCAGAAACTGTTATTAGTATAACTTATGTATTAGAGTATATTTTTAAAACAGTAACTTGTAAGAAAAAGAATTTTGTGTTCACAGAGAGCTGACCACTATCAGAGCAGTCTGTCTTTTTTGTTTCTGCTCAGAGCTGAGAAGGTGAACATATTTAAGATCACTAAATACTACTTCTCATGCAAATGGTTGTGCTAGCTGCCACATCAGAATTTCGGGATGCAAGGTTATCAGAGATGTTGTGTCATGTCCGTGTTTGCATGTGCCAAAAAATTCAGCTGGATATGTAACTTAGAATTTGTCTCTGACTTCAAAGTTAATCCTACTTTGAGCAAAGGACTGGAATAGATGATCTCCAGAGATACCTTCCAATGCAGATTATTGTGTGATTCAGAGTCTGCATGCCTGCAATGGAAGGAGACATTTTCTGACAAAATAATCTCAAAATAGTCTCAAATTTCTTGTTCAAATTTTCCAATTCTAGCTCTGTGGTCAGAATTTGAGTGATACTTAATAACTGTGTAATGCATAATATTCCATAATAAGTGTAGTCTTCTTGATCTGTAATTAATGTGTCAGGTCAGCATTACAGTACACTTTATTTTCAGAAATATTTTTCAAACCTTATGACCAAATTTAAGATTTTATGATCTTGTAACCCTATGAGGGGAAGATCAAAGTCTTGCTGATTTCTNACTGGTGACTGCTGCCTGTTCAAGGACAGACACATTGGTTACGTAATCAGACCAGTGGATGTTCAGGATAGTGCGGAGGCAGCGCTGATGGAAGCGTTCGAGGAGACGCAGATGGCGGCGGTAGATGACCCACGATTCAGACCCATATAAAAGAGTGGACAGCTGATTTCTATATCTTGCTTAATTGATGGTATAGTGACTTCATGGTGAGGTTCCTTTTTGATATAAGCTGTGCCAAGAAATTCATATTCAAATGTGGGTAAATATTCTCAAGCATGTATGGTCTGCTTATTCCATTTGTGTAAATGAAGACTTGCCTTAATCTCTCCAACAAGATGTCAATTCTATCTCTTGATAGTAGATATAATGTAGATGACTGGTTATCACAAAGATGGCATTTAATAGGGCATAGGAATTAGAAACAGCTCTATTATACTAGACCATTTATTTCCTTCAGCTGACACTTCCGTGCAAGACTTTTAAGTTGCTGAATGCAATATTAAGATCACTGAGTGACAGTTTGAATTTTAAAGAAAATTCTAGAAACTGTACAATTTTTTTTTTTTTGTTTTCCTCAAAAAAATGCTTGTCTTTGCCCTAACAGCACTGAAATTCAAGAAAAGCTGTTTCTGACATCCTCTCAAACTGGAGGCATGGATTCTATTTTTCTAGAGCAAGATGATTCATTTTCTAAAAGCCTCAGATTACAAATCCATATTCTCTGAGAAACTGAAGTCTATTTGTATATTGTACACAGTGGTCATGTATTGTTCTTCAAAACAGAAATCTAGGATTACTCTATGGTGGAGTTCAGTACAGCTCTCCTGAAATTTAAGTCAGAGTTTGAACTGCTGTCTTTAAACCTTTTTTTATGGGGATGAAAGGTCTGTGAAAGCTGATGCATAGATTACTGTACATTTTTCTTGGCAGAGAAAGATCTGCCTTCTACTCCAGAAAAACCTCTTTCAAATTTGCCATATTTTGATTTTAACCTACTTCACCATCTTCATAGTATGAATTTTTACAACAATAATGCATGCTTTGAAAATAAAGCTTACTTAATTCAGCACTCTCCAGTCTTTATTATTGAAAGAGTTTTCCAACTCAGTGTGTAAGTGTTTTCTACCAGTCAGTTTTCAGAAAGGACTTGGCTTTTTATTTTTTTCTTTTTAAACTGAAATGCCAAATTTAAAAATATGGGGGGTCTCAAAACCTCATAGTCCCAGGAATACGAACAGTGAGAAGAACTCTTCTACAATTTGTTGTAGTAAATCATCTGATTTCATTTAATTTTTGCCTGTGTATTTTGCTGCATGCAGCATCTTTCATAGAATCACAGAATCATAGAATATGCTGAATTCGAAGGGACTCACAAGGGTCATTGAGTTCAACTCCTGGCCCTGCGCAAGACCATCCCCAAGAGTCACACCATGTGCCTGAGAGTATCACTCAAATACTTCTTGAACTCTGTCAGGCTTGGTGCTGCGACCACGTCCCTGGGGAGCCTCTTCCAGTGCCCAGCTACCCTCTGGAGGAAAAGCCTTTCCCTAATATGCAATCTAAACCTGCCCTGACATGACTCCATGCCATTCCCTCAGGCCCTATCACTGATCTCCAAAAAGAAGAGATCAACACCTTTCAGCTAGAGCTGTGGTAGCAATGTCTTCAGGAAGCAGATAAGCTTCCTTTTTTTAATCTTATTTGCTGAAATAGCTGAACTTATGAAAGCTGCTGTAATTGTAACGTTTTTGTCCGCTTAGTGGAAGTCTGTAAAAAGCCTGACATTTTTTGGAACATATTGTTGTTATTCATCCTGAAAGAAATTTGTTATTACAGGACTGCTCTGGAATTCATTGGTAATGCTGGTAACTCTTGGGTTTTTTTGAAGACTGAAAACAGCACTTAATCATGTATGTTAAGAAACTCTACAAAAATAATTTCATGGTCTGTAAAAGCAGCCTATTAATGGGGGGAGAAAAAAGAAAGAAAAAGCAGAACAAAAATAAGTTAATTTGAAAATTTTCCATGAAATTTGGCACTGAGTTTTGGGAGTGTTCAGTAGTTCTGTTTAATACAGCAGAGAGTTGTGTTTAGAAAAATCTGCATGATATACCATTTTTCCTATTACAAAACAATCATTTATCATATGCATGAAACATTGTTTATCATGTTTCCACAAATCAATTTATTCTTGCAATTTTGATTAACCTTCACAATCAGAAAGTGAAAATGGTTTTGTCAGTGGTGACCAGTTTACTATATGGGATTTTTTTTTTCTTCAGTCACTCCGCGATCATACGCATAAGAATATGCTATTAAAGTATTGATGATTTATTGAAATATTTTTACATATGCTTTTTATTTTTTGACTCACCCATATGATAATTTTTTTGTGTTCTCCACAGTGGTGGCACACAACCAATGCCATGATTTTTCAGCAGTATCATGTGATAAGTAAAAGATGGTTAACGTCACCCATTTCAGGCCTGTTAGAAAGAAGAAAAAAGGAAAACTTTATTTCCTCCACTTTCTACTATAAGGTGTAAGAATATAAACATATATATAGTATAATATAACCTTATTCAAAGGTTAACCTAATCTGTAATACCTCACAGTGATTCATATAGAGATATTTCATAACAAATCTAGAAATTAAATTGTTAACAGACTGTAACACTAGTTTTGTTCTGAACACTTTATGATTTTTCACCAATTTCACGTTCTGCTAACATTAGCCAATTTTATCTTAATTCTTTAAGCACAAAGAACTTCATGGAAGACTTTATTGATGTCATTTCACCTGTGTTTGCACAGCATTGTCCTCAGAGAAATAAAAATTACATAAGGATCTAAGTCTTACAGCAGTTTAGGCTGCTGTGTTACTGTTTCCTAAACTGAACTGTAGCAACCACTGGTGATTCAGTGGTAAGATCTAGTCACAAAACATTATTTTAATACTGTAAGAGCGAGAGCCTAACTTAATTGTTCAAGAACCATGCTTTTTCTTTTTTCACCAAGTCAAAAAAACTTTGAGATCAAATTGTGTATTATATCTTTTACTTTCACTTTTCCCAAGAGGCAATTTGCTTAAAAGCCTTTAAAAAGTAAACATACATCGTATTCCTCAATGTATAATTTTGCAAAGTCTGAAATAGATGAGAATAAGAAGCCTGAATGATTCAAAGACAAAATAGGTTCAGGAAACACGTGGGACTTTAGAAACAATTTTAACTATAGAAAATCTTTTCCTGAGGAAAGATCTTTAGATAAAGGTGATCATGTATGTGAGACTATACTGGTGACTAGAACCAAATAAGAAACAGGACATTTTCAGTCCTGCAACTCAGCCCAGCAGGCTTTCTAGATAGTGATATTGCTATTATGGACTGGCAGAAATGCATTAAATACTTTTCTCAAGGTTCAGGTAGTATGGATATTGCACTTTTGAGTCTGTTTTCCCATGAAGAGCTCTCTGGAAGAAAGGATAGTGTTCCGAAGATACTCTGTCTTGCACTGTGAAAATAATAATGAAAGTACTTCCCTATTTGTGACATTTTAACAGATAACTGATGATCCTAATTGAACACTCTCATGTTCACATCAAAACGCTCTTGTACTTTTATTTGAGACACTTGCTCAGTATTTGTGTATCGATGGTCATAAACTCTATATTTTTTATTTATACACAGGAAATATTTTTAGAAATTAGGACCTAAAATTGGATTTTTCAGGTGTTTAATTTTGAAACCTTATTTAGCTGATAATGTAAAAGTTGAAAGATGGTACCTACTTTTTAATTCTTCTTGTAGAAAAATTTTGAAATGCCATCTTGCTTCCTTTTAGGAAACACATAGAAAGGCAATAAGTAGGACAATAGATACTGGTAGGAGCAATATAAACAAGCCCTAATATGAAGGAAAAAAGTAGTCGTAAAAGATCTCACAAGCTGTGAAAGAAATGCACAAATCCCAGTGCATTGTGACTGAGCAGGGGATGGATTACAGTTCTGTTAGGCAATTCCTAAATGTCAGAAGTCAAGGAGGCATGGCAGAAGGGATCTTTTTTTTGAAATAGGGCAAAAAAGAAGGTGTATGCCCAGTGAAAGCAAGGTCAAGTGACACCGGAGGAATAGAGGGATTCTGCTTGCTGCTCTAGAGAGAAAATTCGTGCGGCCAAAGCTCAGCTGGAGTNGGAGAGAAAATTCGTGCGTTGAAGCTGGCCAGACATGTGGGGGTCAATAACAAGAGTGATATAGGCAGTATAGAAATATCATTGGCCTGGTACAGGATGAGGAGGGTCACCTCCCAAACAGGGACAGAGACAAGGCATAGATGTTTAATGATTTCTTTGCCTCTGTCTTCAACACGGATGACGGACCAAGAGGGTCTCAGTGCCCTGCGCTCGAAGGCTGTGACTGTGAGAATGATCAATTCCCAATTGATCCTGAAATTCTTTGGCATCTGCTGCTCCAGCTGGATCCCTACAAATCTATGGGCTCTGATGGGATTCATCCCAGAATCCTCAAAGGCCTAACTGATGTCATTTCACAACCTCTCTCAATGATTTTTGAGTTGTTTTGGGAATACAGAGAGGTCCCAGCTGACTGGAACCTGATAAATATTGTCCTGATTTGCAAGAAGGGAAAATAGGAGGACCCTGGAAACTACAGGCCTGTCAGTGTCACTTGAGTGCCTGGTAAAGTTATGGAGAAGATTATTCCGGGAGTTGTTGAAAAACACCTGAAAGACAACACAGTCATTGGTCACAGCCAGCACAGCTTCATGAGAGGAAAGTCCTGCTTATCAAACCTGATTTCCTTTCATGATAAGGTAACCCTTCTAGCTGATTAAGGGAAGCCAGTTAATGTAATCTTTTTGGATTTCAGTAAAGCTTTTGATACTATCTCTCACAGGATCCTTCTGGACAAAATGTCCATCTGGATAAACACACCATGTAGTGGGTGAGCAGTTGGCTCAGGGGTCGAGCACAGGGACAATAGTGAATAGGGTGACACCAGGCTGGTGACCTGTCACTAGTGGGGTTCTATAGGGCTCCGTCTCAGGCCCTGTGCTCTTCCACATCTTCATAAATGACTTGGACACAGGAGTGGAAGGGATGCTGAGCAAGTTTGCAGCTTGAAGGAGCTGTTTACTCCCTCAAAGGCAGAAAGACCCTACAGAGAGACCTGGACAAATTAGAGGACTGAGCAATCACCAGCCATATGAGGTTCAGCAAGGGAAGTGCTGGATTCTGCACCTGGGATGGGGCAACCCTGGATGTTTGTACAGACTGGGGAATGAGATGCTGGAAAGCAGTGCCATGGAAAGGGACCTGGAGGTCCTGGTCAATGGCAAGCTGAATGTGAGTCAGCAGTGCCCTGGCAGCCAGGAGGGCCAACCATGTCCTGGGGGGCATCAGGCAAAGCATCGCCAGCAGGTCAAGGGAGGGGATTGTCCTGCTCTGCTCTGCACTGGGGTGGCCTCACCTTGAATACTGTGTGGAATTTTGGGCACTGCAATGTGAGACAGATATCAAGCTCTTAGAGAGCATCCAAAGGAGGGCAATAAAATGGTGAAGGGGCTTGAGGGGAAGCCATGTGAGGTGCAATCCAAGGGCACTTGTTCTCTTCAGCCTGGAGAAGAGGAGACTTAGGGGAGACCTCATTGCAGTTACAACTTCCTTGTCAGGGGAAGAGGAGGGGCAGGCACTGATCACGTCTCTGTGGTGACCAGTGACAGAACCTGAGGGAATGGCCTGAAGTGGTGTCAGGGAGGTTTAGGTTGGATATTGGAAAAAGGTTCTTCCCTCAGATGGTGATCAGGTACTGGAACAGGCTCCCCAGGACAGTGGTAACAGTGTCAAGACTAACAGAGTTCAAGAAGAGTTTGCATGATACTCTCAGGCACATGATGTGACTCTTGGGGATGGTGCTGTCCAGGGCTAAGGGATGATCCTTGTGGGTCCCTTCCAACTCAGCATATTCTGTGATCTCATTAAATCTACAGCTTATAAAGGTGCATTACCATAAGGGACCTGGCTTTCAGAGGAAATTGAAAATTTCTGAAAATTTGGCCAATTATATGAAGTATCATTTTCCATATGAAAAAAAGGCAGGAAGCATTTTTATCTTGACTTTTTTGAGCTTAAAAATAGGAATGTTAAGCAAAAAAAATGAATTAATTTTAAGTGGATATTACTTGTCATCTCAGCAGTTAATCTCTATTCTTTCTTGGCTGCTAATTTGCATGTTTGAGTCATAATGACTGTGTAAATTAGTGGTATGAGGAAGACTATTCTAATGTCTCAGGAGCTGCCATTGACAAATGAGTCTTCTTAGACCTCATTTGAGAGTTATGTGACTATATTTTGGTTGTGGCATCAGTTGTTGAAAAGGGCTTCTGTCCTTTTTCAAATGTCTGTGAAAGCCACGCATTCAAGTAACAAAGTACACCAAAAAATACTTTGAAAATTCTAATTTAAGATCTAGAAATATATACAAGGACACTATAGCAAACCTCAAGTCTTTCTACTCAAGAATACTAATACTAATACATACTAAGAAAGACCAGAAACTCTTTATGTGCCTTGATTGAGTTCAGGATGACAAACACTGTAATTCCATAATAATAGTCATTTGGACCACTGTGTTTGCTGTCAGGGTCCCTAAATGGTACTTGGAAGCACATCTTTGTAATAATTTTAAATATCAGTGAGATCTGTAAAATCCTAAATTTAGTTTAGGTAGATGATAAAGAAACTGTGGTGTATAAAAGGGTTGACCAACATAAAATGAGAGACGCTATTTGAGGGAAACCCAGGGAAGAAATGAGGGAAAGAAATTAATGAGAAACTTAAATCAGTGGCTTTGTGAGTTTCTTAAACACCAATTTTATACGGACGTACTTCATATTCCTTGTTTATTTTCTGAATCCTTTTTTTGTAATACGTTCTTAAATAATAATTGTTAGTATATCTGCACTTTGGTACTGATACTCTAAAATACCAAGAAATCTGAAGGTTTCTGTTCCAGTTATTGTGAATGCTAGAATAAAAAAACGGAGAAGACACAAAAAAAATATTTAATTGTTTTGGCTGCTTGTTGAATAAATTTGGATATGTTTTAGCCTTGCATCAGAAAAATGTACTATTAAAATAGTTTAATTATTTTTACGACTCTGTGTGTTTGACATTGATATGTGTGCCACATCTACCTTAGATTCATTAGTCTAATAATTATATGATCCTATTTTATCTAAACTATAAACATATCTCAGTCCCCTCTACTGAACAGAACTGTGTTTGAAATTCTTGGTGTTATTACAGCAATCTCGAGTTCTAGACTACAGTTCTGCAGTTTTCATCTGTAGCTGAAGACTCTTGATTGTAAGGATTTTCAGTATTGAAAAACAAGTTAACTCAAATAAAAGTGTAGTAGTGTTTAATAAAGAGCCTGGACTCTGCAAATTGTTGGAGATAATTTTCTTTCTTCGATAGCACAGAATGTGGGACAAAGGGTTGATGGACAGGATCCTGTTCAAATATACAGTTCAGTTTTGCTATTTCATGAATTCCATGGGCTATATTACTTGCTACTGCATCAGATAATCTAAAATAGTATAGCTCTGTGTACCCATGTTCCATTTTTAATAGCACGGTACACCTAGTTCTTTTTAACTAAAAAATATAATTTTCAAAAATAAATATAAGAATATGCCACCTTAATAAATCTCACTAATGTCATCATCATCATGGCTAGGCTTTGCGAATGAAGATTTGGGAAGGGCTCTACCCACGCTCGCTGCAAGCGCGCTGATGGCTAAAGAGGTCGATGTGAGATAGGCAAGTCCGGTCACAAAAGGCACAGCAGAAAGGCAGTGTTGGTGAGGCACGGTTCTTTCTGCGTTCTCTTTTCTCCTCGAGACTGATTCTGCGTGCCTTCTCAAAGGAATCAGCAGCGTTATGGATGGTGTGTCTCCACGCCTCCCAATTGGAGGCCAGAGTGGACCATTGATGGTAGTCAATATGGCCCAGGCTGAGGTATTTTTTCAGGGAGCCCTTGTATCTCCTCTTCGGGGCTCCTCTCTTGTGGCAGCCAGTGGCAAATTTCCATATAAATCAAATCATTCCTATGACTGAAGTTTGTTTTCAATTCGGTTTCTACAAATGAATTTAGTTCTTCCTCTTTAGGGAGAAGTGAGAAAACTTAGGAGAAATTCTAAGGCAGTTGATACATTTTATAAATATGTAATCAAAATTATTTTCCTAAGAATTAATCAGAAATTATAGGAAATACCATTCTCTATCACTTTGCAATCCATCATATGTATCATTCTCACAATGGCTCCTAAGCCCACAAAGCCTAGTAGCTGTCTGGGGGTTTGGCCTGGAAATTTGCATACCCTTTATCAAATCTTCATGCACAAATATCAAAGAGTGAGCCTGGAAATTTTCAGAGTCTTATCATGTTTTATCTTATCCTTTTTAAATATCTACATAAGTGGGATTAGCCAAGGCTCTACTCTCAAGCTGTTTTCACTAATCAGTTTCACGTATGGCTCTTCTGGAAGAGCAATACAGAATCTAAAAGCAATTGCCTCCCTTTGATTTTAAGACATTAGAACTGGAATGCTTTGAACTATTTCCATTAGAGGAGAGAAATTATTTGATAGGTCAGGTTCATTTACAAAGAATTTACAAAATCTTCTTTCTAAGAGCACAGTAGGAATCAAATAGCTGCAAACAATTTGTCTTCTCACATTTCTTAGCACTTTCCCAGTATTCCCCTCCTCAGAGTCATTTCCACTCCTTTTTTCTTCAGGGTCATTTTATTTTTATGTCTCCATGGCATTTTGATTGTTTCTCTGACTTTATTTGTCTTTTCCTAGATGATTTGTATACAGATATGCTCACATTCTCTTTCTAGCACCAAGGAAACTCCTCACTCTTCAATGTCTTAGCAACTTTGTATTTCAGTGAAAAAACAATTTTTTAATGTTTCTTGTTCAAAACAGAAGTAGTAACAGCTTGCTCAATCTCTCCTGAAAAAAGAGTGACTGTCAGCTTTATCGTACTAATTCTCTTCCCCAAATAAAGCCTTATGTGTTGTCTGAGGGTGAACTGTTTATATAGTTATTCTAAAAACTGTTGAGATCATGAAATACTTTACACATAAAATTCCTAGTTAAAATTAACTGTGTACTCAAAGGTCTAGAGAAGTACAATGCTTGCGTCATTTTGTTCCCTGCAGATGAGCTGTGCGAGCAACTTCAACTCACAGTCAAATCCTATATCAGCTTTCGAAGTAGTTTTATTCATGTTCCTCCTAGACGTTTTTAAGTTCCCTGGGCTGATAAGGGTCTAACAGAAAGGGACCTCCCATAATGCATTGTATTTGCCAACAGATCCCAGAAGTCTGTTTAGAATGTCATCGTAGGAAAGACAATGGACAGTGCCATGACAAAGTGCCTTCTATTTACAGGGATCACAACCTGCAACAAACCGTCTCAACACTGAGATACAGCAGTAATCCTCGAGGATCTTTGATGCTTTACCAAAAGCTTTGAATGATCCAAGGGCTTGAGATTAATAAGGAAAAAATATTCTCCCCTGAAATGTTAATACAAATTATGACATATTCTTTCAGCAGCTCTTGTCTAGAGCAGCGAAGTTCACAACTGCAAGCAGATCCCTTAACTGAGTAGATACCAAAGGGCAGAATAACTTATTTTTGCTCACTTTTTTCATCCTACTTGAATTTCAGATATAATACAATAAAGGCCACTGACTTACAAGAAGTTTTCTTCCTGGGAATATGAATCAGACAGAAAGAAAGCAAAGACAGTTAGCAGAAATAGAGATGAAAGAAAATATTTGTATAATTCGTGAGTCACTATGTCATACCAGTCATTGTGAAAACTGTCATATACCATGCAATTTACAATCTTCTCTGTCTAGCCACCAAGAGAAGCAAATATAACAGGCTGACCAATTTGTTACAGCAGATCTTTTAAGACTAGACTCATTGCAGAAAAGACAGATTACAGAAAAAATTATGGAGAATGTTACAGATTACATTAAAACAGAGATGCTACATATGCTAGCATTTTTTCAAGTCTTTATTCATGCTCAATATCACATATCTCTCAGTACAGGGGACACCACAGGCAGCCATAGAAGAAGACTGAGCAGGCTGTCAGTATTTTTCAGATAACACATGGGTAGACTATGGCAGTTAATTCTGCCCTATTTTCAGGTCATTTTTGTAATTTTCAGGCTGCCAAAGGCATGCATAAACTGGATTTCAGTGCCATTATTCATCCCCTTGCTGATCAAGAGAGAGACCACATTTTATTACTGCACTGTTCATGAACTCATTCCTTAATAGACTGGTTCGGGTGTGTTCACAGCACATCATTCCTGCTTGCTCACTGAAATATTTCTAACTCTCATGATTCTTCATATTATATCTGAGAGTGTTATACTCATGAACTTTTTGTGCAGCTGAGAAATAAACATGCAGAACAATATCTGTCGGAGCAGGACATAGACCTACTGTGCCATAACCCAGAACAGTTCCAGTCAGAACTTTCTTCCTTCTGTACACATTGAAGCTTTTCTTCCTCAGTTTGCGAACTGCAAAAGTCTTGCATATCTGTAAAGCAAACTGAAGATCTTCAAGATATGGTATTGATTATATAATACTCTTTCTTCAGGTTCCTTACAGCTGTAACTTCTTGCCTTGGTATCTTACTGACACTTACCGAAAAACCAGATACGCCAACTTGTGAATGATATTTAGAAAACTCTTACAGCCATTGTGTCCCACACATTTTTTACAAGAGCATCAATTTTGGATGAAAGTCAGATGGAATTTTGCCTGCCTCACACCTCTTTTGTTTCTTAAATTATTCTTCATAATGTTCAGTCTTAAATTATAATGTAGTTTACTCGGCACTTCTTGAAAGTGCTATATTTCACACTAGTATCTGTAACATAGCAGGTGAACTGATCCCTGTTATGTTTTATAGGAATACAACCTTTCCCAGCTTTTCAAAATTATAAATTCCTTAGTTTTTAAAATAATAGCTATGGAGTTCTGCTGCTAAAATATTATTATTTGGTTTTAAGTCTATATTGAATTATGCTCTAGATAAATTAATCTGCATTCTGATCTTGTTTATATGAGTTCATATGCACATGCCCTTTAGAAAGAGGACACTGTGCACACTTTCAAATGTGTGACGTGTGTGAGAAGGCACAGAAGCCAAGCAACAATGAGGTAAAATGAAGAGAATAGACTTCTTAGCATTGCAAGTACCATCTGTTCTGTAGAAACGCATCCTCTGTGTTGGCATTGCCACAGTGGTATGACATGTGTTATTACTTTTAATCATACTTTGTGCTGAAGAAAAGTCTGGTTACATGACAGATTCAGAGGTTGCAGACTCCCTCAGAGTTAGTGCTTAGAAATCCAAGACTGCTTAGAGTGTTCAATATTTTTGTTTCTGAAATATAATGACCTATGTAAAAATATGCAACTTGGGACCAAGATACTAGGGCTAGTATTATTACAGTTTTGTATGAGATGAAGAAAGCAGACCACATTTACATAAAAAACATGAAATTTTCATAATATTCTGGAAAACCGTGTGCTGAAGAATTTGTCATCGTTTTCATAGGGTAACATTGTGGGCTATTACAGGATAATACTAGACACGAAAAATGACGGAAAGCTTTCTGTCATGACTCAGAATTTTTTGTCCAGTTTACTAATAACAACAATGCTTTGTTTATCAAAACATGGAAACAGTTCAAAGCCACTATGTAAACGAGTCCTTACTGAGACATCTGTTGTGAGGTCCTTGCATATGTAAGAAGGAAAAACTTACAGACTTAAACAATGGCTTTCTATGCATCATAATAACTTCATTTGTGTTATCTGCAAAAACACAGATTTAATTGTTGTCTATTCTTAGACACTGTCAGCTAATATAGATGCAAGATGGTGTCCTTATGCATTAAATAGAGACACAATCCATAACAAATACAGATTGTCTTTTTTCAGTTGCTAAAGTATTAATAACATCCTGGAATCACACATTCTACTTCTGTTTGCACTGACAACCAAATGATGTCGTATTTCTCTCTTGATTAGACCTCACTTTTATGTCATCAGTGACAATGACCTTTCAAGCACAGACATGCAGGGATATGTAATTTCTGGCTATGTGTTGTCAGGAGGCTATTACTAATATCTGGATCCCAAAGTTTTCTGCAACAAGAGAAACAGCCTTTTGGTCTTGTGTTAGAGTCAAACAGCATGGCATCCAACTCATGTTATACAGTTATGATGGCCAAAACTACAGAAGCTTGGCAATTCCTTTAGGAACTCAAGTACTTTTTGGATGAAAATTAAACATCAGAGAACTGTTTCATTGGGTAAAACATTTAAATCTGGGCAGTTTTGAATGTATTCCCAAAATATCTATTCCATGACTATCCTTCCACATAATATTTGTTTGGTAAAATATTTCAGTTTAAATGTTTATTTTTCTAACAGTCTAATTTGACTTGTCAAAAATCTTCTCAGTAGATGCCTGTGTTGTATTCTTTAAAATTCTTCGTTGTCCATTAGTACTGTATACCTTATCAGAGACATACCAGAGTTAATCATAACATTTTATTTTTCTAATAGTAATTGAAAAATTTTAATTAAAGAAAATCAGATTATGTAAGATTTTATAATCACTCTCGCTTGTTTCTAGAACAAACTAATAAAACTGTGCTCAGAATATGTGTTTTCAGAGAATTCATGAGTCATATGGGAAAGGACATTGTTAATTCATATTTGCATTTAGGATTTTGTCTTGCATTTTATTGAATATGAAAGAAAAAAAAATATTTTGTAATATATTCATGTATTTCCATCTATCTCAGCCTTCAAAGGGGTGGATATTAGAAATTTGTAGTTTGCATGCATATTAGACCAGATGTCAATGAACTTGTACCCCTAAAAAAGCTATGCAAAATCTGCAAATCAAAATGCATTCATCACAATCACTTAATATAATTACAGATATACCATTAAACATGCATTTCTTTGGGGGAAAAAAATCTCTATTCTTTTAATTCTGTTTTTTTTAATTCCATTTGCATCCATGGAATTTTTACCCTGAAGAAAATAATAATATGTGATAATACACTATTATCCATATGATTAGTTACATCATTCTAGCCTTTGGGAGACATAAAAGGGAAGAACTAAAATGTACTGGTTGTTAAACACCAAATATACTGACTTCTTTCGCTTAGGATTCTCCAGGACTAACAACTAATACAGCAATTTACATGTCTATTAATAGATGTTATACAGGATGTTATGTCAGAGCTTGGAGAAAAAACATGGGCCAAGTCCTCCACTTCAATACTATCTTTAAATTGAACAGAAAATGTGAAGTTCAATTCACAATAAGCCTTTCCAAACACAGAGATATTCAACTAGCTATTATTGTCTGGCTTTCAAATGAGTTCCTATGAGGCTTAGTAGCTGCAGTTAAATTTGCTGGAAAATAAGTTAAATATTGCAAGCTAAAGACCTAATGAACATTTCTGAACATTTTTGATGGTGGTTAAATCACTGGACTTCAATAAGCGACGTATTCTGATTTTAAATAAGTTGTCTTTTGATTAGTTGAGATCTGTGCTTTTGGAGGTTACAGAACCAGGTTCTAGACTTCCTTCTTACTTGTGTATAATTTAAGTACTACTTAGAGTGTGAAGTTTGTTCTTTGGATGGCAAAAAATCTGCCTTAAAACTTATAGAGTTCCCAGTTTACTCTCCCGTAATAATTTACTGATTAAGAAAAACACACGATCCAGGAAAGGCCGATGGACAGTTATTGAAAAAAGATCCCTAGGTTTTGATTCCTGCTCAAAATGAATGGCTGCTCCCATTGACATTAGAATAGAACCTCTCATTCCTCATAGTGGCTTAATATTTTGTCAGAAAGCAAACACTCAGTTAAACAATCCATACCTCTACACCTTCGCTTGCTCCTTTAGCTGAACAGTTTGCACAGTGTGCAATATTAGGTGGCCAGCTTGACCTGTAACCTTCTCTGAAGTCAGGCCACCCCATTACATACTAGCTGTAGCTTTGATGTACTCCTCATAGGCTATCCCAAAATGCATGTATTACAATTATTCACTCCAGAGGCTGCACATCTCCCTGTGCTGTCTGTTTCCTCCAGCAGAGCTTGAAAATGTGCTATTATTGAAAGAGTTAAAAAAATCCCCTTGGAAAAGCTAATTATTGCATGCAGATACTTCTTTGTGTGATCAAGGAGGGGACAATTTAATAGGCTCTGTAATACAACCAAGAACAAAATTGCTTTAAAGGAAGTCTCTTGTTGAGTGACAACTCTGTTGCCTGAGCCAATTAGGTCCCAATAAAGAGTGTTGAATTGGCTCCTGCTTTCTCATTAATTATGTTCTGTCACAGACATGGGGCTTGATTTAGCAATTTTGTATTACATTAAGATACTGAAAGGAATGGAACAAATGGCTCACTCTGATAATAGGCATTCTATACACGGTGTGACATTTACTATCCAGCTGTCCATAAGGCAGCCTAGCACTTCAGTTCAGAGGTTTATTTGTCATTGCTTCAAAGGGACACTCAGCTTTTCACAAAAAAGAAACAGAGAGGCTAATAGATAGGACAAAATGTACTGCTGATATGCTTTATTAGAGATAGGATGCTAGGGTTTTGCTAACAAGCTCATCCGTTGGGACTAAGCCGAGTTTGCTGTCAATCATCCTACACACAAAAGCACACTAGTTAACAAGGAGAAATGAATTACAGACACTTATTCCTGCCTGTGGGATCACAAATACACCAATCTGTGAAAGAGGCACAAACTCAGAAGACAAACTACATATTTGTCAATAACCTCCTAGAAAGAACCCTAGTAATTCTTTGAAGACCTTTGATTTAGCTTCCCTCTAAAATACATGTATAGGAAATGTTTTAGTTACCATGACATTTTCCTTTGTTACTTGTACAATTTTTCATCACATTAAAAACACAAAACTGAGGAGGTCTGCAAATGTTGTGCTAGGTATATACACTGCTTTTTATACCAAGCCACAGGGGGCAGCTGCTGTTGTAATATTCATTAATAGCAACAGAAAATTAAATCCTACAAACTAGTTTCAGGCTATCTTGCATCAATATGTAGAGCATAACCTAAATCCCAATTTATGTTTTATACAATAATTAAAATAGCAGGAATTTTTTTTTCAGGCTGTGCTTATTTTTTTACCCTCCATTGTATATTTTCATGTGGAGTTTTGATCCATTGCTTGCATTGCACTTGAGGGTTCAGATTCAATGTGTAATTCAATAAGTAAATTTCTTTATATATGCTTTGTTTATGTATGTAAGTAAATATTATCAATATATATTTGTGAATGTGTGAATTTTGACATGAGTACTTGATCCTGATTTCATCTTCTTGTCAAAGCATTGCCATTTATAACATAACATATCCAGTGTTAAGCTGACTTCATCTAGAAATAAGAATCCCTAGGAAACTGGCAATTTATTTTGAAAAATACTAGTTTCATTTTAACAAATTCCAAGAAACACTCTAGATATGAAAGAGAAAAAAGGAAAATAAATGAACGTGTGTTGTTGCAAAAAGAGAAACTAGGTTCATTTTCCAGACAGAAATGTAGTCAATAGAGACTTTACTGGTGCATGTATAATCCTTGCCAACAAAATCTTATCTACAATCTTATCTAAGCAATTATTTCCACAGTTCTCCATGTTTGTGGGATTTTTTTTTTGCAATAGTAGTTCTGGTTTGAGGTGTATGGAATAGTGTCTATACGACTTTCCTATTAGACAGTGACATTACCTACTCAGGAATACCTTATTTTGCCCTATTTTGAGAAAGAAATCCTGCTGCGGAGTCCTTCATTACCTCTTCTGTCAGGGTTTAGTGGTCTGCCACCAAAATTAAAAAATGGTCTTTTAAGCTTCCTCTTCCTTTGCACTTGCTAATGCTTCAGGCTGGGGGTATGAAGGAGTTACCCTCTAAGCTGCTGCCAGAAATGAAACTAAGATGTTCTTGAATAATTTAGGAAAGAGTAGACAGACTTCTCCCAGCGACCCACTCAGAACTGGGCTAGTGTGTATGACCTGGTTCATTGGCAATGCAGGTAGAGGAACATGGGGAGGCTTTTCGACCTGAAAAACCTGTAAAACAAACTTGTGAGCCTTCATGTAGTTAATTTTTTTAAAAAATAAATAGTTCCCAAACCTTAACTGAAGTATTTGTGTAGCAGATACAGAAAAGAGGGCTTGCAGATATGTAGGCAAGGCAATATGCATTTAATGAATTAGGTAGAATGTTCTTAGGTTAGTTGTACTGTAAGCTAGTTAAACTGCTTCTTCCAAAGTGTAACTTTCTTCCTGAATGGTTAAGACTGTAAGTCTCTGCACACCATTCCCTCAACAAACATCTTCCAAAGATCTCCCAATTTATTTTTAATAGCTGTTTGCTTTTCCTTTATAGCCCTTCCAGAAAATCTAAGTCAATATAGTAATCACCTGTTGAATAAATATAGGCTAAAGAAACAAACTCCTAATCAACTTGCCTAATGCTACTTCTGACCCATAAAGGGCAGCCTGAACCTGGTTACTATTTTGTGTCATTGTTATGCTTGTCTCTGGCTTTTATACTTCTTAATTAAGTATTCTGCTACTTCTGTGATGATTTTACAAACTTAGAAAGGAAAGAAAACATGCTGGAAAATATATTTCAGGGGGGTTTTTTATCAGCCTCACCATCCTCATCTCTTGTGTAGGTGGTGAGAATCATCTATGCCTACTGTTTTGTCAGGTCTCAAACTTGTCTTAATACAAAAATGGCTTCATCTCTTCTAGGTTATAGATGCTTCAGAATTTCCATTCATTTCTTTTATTGCTGTAATTGCTTTCTATTTCCTTCTCTAAATAAAAATGAAGCATTAGAAATGTGTATCTTGTAAAAGAGACATATCCAGAGTCATAGTCAATTGAGATGCAACAGCTTCAAAAGCAGCTGTATTTGAAAAGCATTAGCCATGTGCAGCTAGAGAGCTTCTGTGCAAAATAACTTGACCCAGCCAGTAATCTAGGTCATACTGAACTATTTTTAGCATTAACAAAGAATAAAGAGTTCTTACCTTGATTGCCTAGATTTTGACAAAATTTTCCCACTTTGCTTTGATATGAAAGTCATGATTCTCAAGTCCAGTGAGTACGGGATCTGAAGGGCTGGAGGGATCACATTGACATTAACCTTTTTCTGAAGCGGACTCGCAGCCCTTGGTCGGTATAATACTAGTTTGGCATGGGGCACAAATTATGCTTGGGATTGCTTTTCCTTGCCCCTGGAGATAATGAGCTCCTGAACAGCACTTGCAGTAGTAGCAGTGTCCCGTCTATGCCCTCTCAGTGAAATGTAATTGTGTGACAAACACCCTGTTGAAGATAGTTGTAGATAAGAGTGAAAAGAGGCAATTACTAGAAATCATCACTGCTACAATATACTGCAGAGGGGTTTACTTATCTGGAAAAGGGCAAGTGGACAATGCTATCTGATGACAACATAACTACTTACAGTTCGTTTTTTAGGAGGCCAGTTTTGTGCACCCAAATGTGAGAGAGATTCCCTCGGAGTATATCTCAGAGGACTGTTGGGGTTCTCACAGGGGCTGAACTCTCTCCACTGACTATAAAGGAAATTAAGGGAGACTGGCTTCCTGATTTTGATGACTTCAGGGGCAAAGCATGGGTTTCTATCAATCCTTCAGACTAGAATTACTATTTTTAATGGACCTATAAAAGAAGAGTTTGGTGTTTCTTTCCCATAAGTTCTTACATTGTATTCAAGTGGTTCTTTAAAAAGTGATGTCTCCCCTTCATGGAGTATGTACTTTGTTATGGTATCACGAGACTCTTCAGAACAAACAGCCTTATATCTGGAAACTAGTTTGTCTGGTGTGTTTCATTTGGATTGTTGATAGTTTTTTAGCAATAGGTATATTGTTCTGTGATCTTCATACAAATTACAGTTTTATAATTACTGTAATAATTATTACAATGATGCCAAATGAAACAATATTGGTACAGGAATTGAGGGATAAAGCAGTATTCTTTGAGTTTTGATGGAAATTGCTGGGGGATTCTATGTTCAACATGGATCTGTGTTAAGCAACTGTTCAACATAGGTTCGCTGGTTGGGAATGATTTAAAATTATTTAAAATCTGTTCCTCAAAAAGGGACTATGAAAAAAATACGTTGTGCACCTAGGCTGGCAGACAAACCTATAACATGTTCGTTGGACATTGTTGGGAACGTTCACTGTAACTGTGTGTTCCTAATGAGTGATTTACATACTCGTCTCCTCAGGTACAGCCTTTTTTGTCTTGGAGGAAGATGGCCTTTTGCATGACAGAGATTTTAAGGATGGTTTTGACAGTACTGGTACTTTCTCAGTGGGAGTCCTGTGGCTGGACACTACAGCACTCCTTGAGGGAGCACTGTTTGGAGAGTCATAAAAATATCCAGTGATTTTGCCAAGAAACTGTCCAACTGGTCTTTCATAGCAGGAAACCAAAATCTTATGAAACTGTCTGAGCTAGTGCAGACCAAATTTGAAGGTCAGGTACTGCGCAAGGAAGCAAATTCCTGATGATGATGAGCATTAAATATGAGCCATGGAGTTTACCTTAATATTGTTTGTCCTTTCCTCTCAGTTCAGTTTACAGTTATAAGTCCTCCTCAGCAGCTGTTGGTATTTTCCTTTGCCTATTTGCCTTGTTGGTTTTTTGGGTTTTTTAATGTATCTTTCTATTTTAATTGGATGTAGATTCAGCATTTTTCTTCTTGTCTATAATGTCCATTTCTACTAATATCTAAGTTTTTCAAATGTCGTTTAAACACTTTCTCTAAAAAGTAAGGAGAATTAATCAGCAATTTTAGTTTTATTATGATCAACCTGATGCAGGATGTTGTCTTTCTGTGGAAAAATATCAAAATGTAGTCAAAAAAACAATTAGCATGCCCTTGGGAAGAAATCTGAAAAATCAGAGTAAGATCTCACTTAGAAGATTGTCTGTGAGGTTATCCAGACCATCTGTAGCACTGTCACTGAACACAAGGCACAAGACCAGGAAATCCAGATATTTGCAAGATTAAATACTTGGGAACTTTGATAAAAAAACCTAATTATTTTCTGTCTTCATAAGCCAGAGTTGCACAAGATGACATGTTGGGAACAGTTTAATATTCACAGATGCCCAGTGACAGGTAGTACTCTCATCTAAAATAGCTTTACAATTATACTATATTTTTTGACAAATGCTGGTTTTGGCTTTACAAAAGTTAAGACAGATATTTTTCAAAGTTCCTGATCCTTCTGAAGTCTAAAATCAGTTTACCTTTGGCCTCACTGGTAGCATATTAAGTACCACTGACACCTCACTCAGTGTCCCCTTGGGATTTTTTAAATATAAATTTGTTCGTTTTCTTGGAATTAAATGTGTTATTCAGCCTGACTGAAGATGGTGTCACTTTCCTACACTATTATGAACCTTATTTTCAAAATCCAACATTTTTTACATTTATAATGTAACTATTTTTTCTTTCATTTTTTATCCCTGTCCTGGTTTCTGTGCTTTTTCTTCTGTGACTGTGTCAGAACTCTGCTTAGATCATGAAATTTTAGATGGTGGCTAAAAGCCTTTCATTCTTTTTCTCTAGAGGCCTGGGAAACATAGTGTAACTATGATGTAGAGATAGTCTATGAATGTCAAGAAATGATCCCTGAAATCCCTCAGGCCTTACTGCTTTACTGTTGAGCTTTTAGATTCTAGAGGAAAGGAAATACTTGCTATCTCTGCTGACTTTGAGGAGGTTGTGGCCAAGCTTCGTAAGATATGCTATAGTTAATACTTGAATGCAAATTTCTTAAATCAGTCAGGCCTGAGCTATGTGCTGTTTTCTGTTATTAATTCACATGGCATTCATGATGATCAAATGGTTGAAGTTAATCAGTTATGGAGCAAGATTCTAATGATTAATTAAAAAAGCCATAAAGAGCCGGTTGATTTTTGTGTTTAAGGTTTGGGGTTTTTTTAACTCAATACAGACACTGAGTCTAGAGAAAACAAATGGTCCTGTCTAGTTCAATTTTTACTATTTCAAATTTTTAAACTTAGGCAATTTATTTTATTTGGAAGTAGTAAGAGTAAGATAGAATAAGGTATATTTTCTTATACATCCAAGTAATTATAAAGTTATGAAGACATGAAACACAAATTTGGTGCAAATGTTTAAGCAGACACTGTTGGAATGTAATACATGAAATGAAAGGTGTGCTCCAATTGTAACATAGCATTTCTGATCTGAAATCTGTTTGATAACATTCTTAGCCTGGCCATATTATAGAATCTCAAGGAAAATAATAATGTATAGGAAATAGTAGCTAATTGCAGTTTTTGTTTATGAACTGATTCAGTGAAACATGTTAGATTGTATATCTTCTCTGTAACTGCATTATGCTAATTAGCTAATAACACATTTTCCAAATGATTTTTAAATAGCTCTGTTTAGATTCTGACTCATACAAGTAGCAAGCTGTTACTTTTTTTGCATGAGCTACAGTGAGTGATTAAAAACTATGTGTGTGACTCAAAAAGAAAAGTTCAAGTTTTAAATAATCATAAAAAAATGCTTAGGCAGTCCAATTGGAATAGAAAATATAAAAGGGTTGTCATAATTAAAGGAGTGAACAAAATTAGATTTATGTTCTTTCTGTTTAAGTATATGAAAACAGGTCCTACAGAATAAACTTGACACATACACAAGTAAAATTAATACACACTATAAAATATTTTTTCTTTTTGATAGTTAGTATAATCTATAAAAGCACAAAAAGTAAAGATACCTTTCTCTACTGTTTTAAGCCAGAATTATGACTTGGAATTTTCTGGTTTACTTCCTGCCAATGAATTCAACACAAGCTACCCAAGAACTATCTGGAGGCGTTCGGATTGTCAGTATAAGACTACAAAAACCCCTAATGAAATACAGATGAAAACAAAATATCTTGGAAAAAATATTATGTCATAAAGCTCGAGCCAATTCGAATGTTTGTTTAAAAATTGACCAATTTTTTAAATCACTTAATGAGTCATCAAAAGAAAAGCAATTAAGAACTGTGTATATTTTTTTTAATTTAAAATCATTCCTGACACTATAGGTTACAAAATGGAAAAATATAAATAAATCTCTACAGATTCATATTTTTCTAAACATTATCCAAGAATATAAGACATACTAGGAGTAACAATCTACAAGAACTCAAAGTACTACTCAAAGAGCTAGAAATAATGCCAATATCTTATGCATTGTAATTGGCACTTTAAATAACCAGACTTGAATGTGAGTCATTAATATTGATTTTCCTTTTAGTGTGACAGTGTGCGTATAAACAGAGGTCTCAAAAGCAACCTACACAGAAGTGGGAATATTCTAACCTGTAATGAACGTATCCTCATTTTGCAAATTTTTTGCTGAAGGATAAGTAAAGGGATCAAAAGTGTTTGCACAGCTAAGAAGAAGGTTTGATTTCTTTTTCTTTAGTCAGCCAGCAGTGCTTTAAATTGATACTCTTTCAGTAATCCTTCATGTTTTACAGCATTTCCACTCCAAATGAATACCCACATAAAAACAAAAAAAAAATCTTAATCTAAAAACCTACCCCATGTATAGATATTGCTAAGCAATTTGTGATTATGAATTATAATTTATCAGTCTTAAGTGTTAAATTATTTTATGGGTAATATGCAGCACACTATGCTACCTGTGTCTGCACAGAATTTTCATTTAGAGTAGACTTGCCTGAGGAACTCTTTCTGAATCTTAAGTGGCTGGGTTAAGCTCAGAAATGCTATTGATCACTGGTTTACTACTACTTTCTGAACTGAACAGATACAGTTTTGATGTATTGCTGTACTATTACTTAGCAGAATGATCTCATCTTTATTCTGTGTTCTCTTCCTGTCTGCACGGAAAGGGCAAGGCAGAAAAAGATAACAATAAACTACTCCTTCTATGAATATGAAATGTCCTTCTAAAACCCTTGAAAGTGCTGCTTTTTTTTTNGCCTTTTAAGAACTATGAAGAATATTCTAAAACACCAAGCAAACGTTCCATCAAAGGACCAACCACTTCATGGCTTTATATTTCCGTGGTCTACACCAAATTTCAAATCTGAAGGCAGTAGAACATGTCTGGACATACTTTTAGCAAAAGTTACAAAATACATAATTTTTTTTTGACTCTGTTACTCATTTGATACTCAACACTGAATTAAATTTTTTCATGGTGAGTGCACTAATGACAAAACTTCAGTTCACATTTAAAAATTAGTTTAAATGGTCTGCTAACTCCCTTTTCCTCCATACATTTTACTTAATGACAGCTCCATAGAAAACACAAAACCTAACTATAGGTTCCAGAATCAAAAACTCCTTCTTCTTCCATAAGCAAATTGCTGGGCCAGAGAACCACGCTCCTATTTCCATGTTCTTCTAGATATATTGAATTTTGTACTCTTTCCTATATGGCAGCAAAGCTTTAGGAAAATTGGAAAATATTCCCCAATAAGTCTGACCAAAAGCTAAGGTATCTTGGGCTTCTATTGCAGAGCTTTTAATGTTGGTGTACTTTCATATTTGGGAGCCAATGGTACATTATTTCCACATTAGCTGTTCAACTGCAGCTCATCTTCTGATATTCTGCTCTAGGTAGGCAAATCTGCTCTGAGCATTTTAGCAGAACTTGTGGAAACATGTTTCTGGGAAAGGGCCAAAAACCTTCTGGCAGCTCCAGGAAATTACAGATAGATAGAGGAACTTACCGTAATTCTTTGGAAAACCTCTAAGAAGGGAACAGATACTGACAACACATGCTAGACCTTTTCTCAAGAAGGAAACCAGATAAATGCTCTGATGTGAGCTCTTGCTCCAGACTCATTCTGAAAAGCAGCAGTAACAACACAACTGCAGCATGTCAGCAGAGGCGATCCTGGCACTGAGGATGAGGAAGCAGCCGCGAAAGCTGCAGCTGATGGGAGCTTTGGCCATAGCAGTTTCCCATCTGCGGTAGGTGCTATCAGTACTTGAAAATTATGTCACCTAAATGGAACATCTTTTTTAGACTTCAACATTGCTCATAGACTGGTGGATCAGAGTTATATTTTCATTCTAGCATGTGTCTATCCTAGATACATACATTCAAACTGAAGGGAAAAGAGCTTGAATACCTTTTGGCTTAGTGACCTGTAACACTGCAGTGTGTTGTAATCACAGCAGTAATACTGTTGCCTGCTGGGGTGACTGTCTAGCTGTAGAAAATAGGCATTTCTGAAAATGTGAGAGTGATTGTTGATAATTCTGACACGCTTCACCTCCGATAAGCCTAAGGGAGCTTCCACATTCCAGAATGTGTAATAGCAGGAAAGAGTACTGGTTGGTATTTACTTCTGTCTAAGTCTGGCTAATTTCTAGCCTGCATTTATTTTCTTTCTGGTCAAAGGGTGTAATACTAGAACTTTAAACACCACACACAACGCGAATTATTTTCTCAGTTTACTAATGCTCAGGTTCCCAAGGGACTGCTGCTCACAATATTTCTCTGCTTTGATTATCAGTTAGTCACTGTGGTCAAGTTACGAGCCCTGTGGCTTGTATAGTATTGGTCTGTTGTTAACTAGGCACGCTGCTGAAGCGTTTGTGATCTGCTGAGAGAAAAATAAGTCAGTATCTAAGGAAGAATTGTTTCTGTCTTGATAATTCTTGTTGCTCAAAGGCTTCATTATCTCCTTTCTAATAAATATAATGTTCATTATTATCTTCTGAAGATTTAATTAATTCCTTTCTTTTCCTGTGATTTTGCTTTTGCACATTTCACCAGTGACCATGTGTAAGTTATTCCTCTGAATAAAACTTTTCTGGGGCTTCCATATTGTTGATTGTAATAAAAAAATAGGCAGGTGATTGTTCACTGATGCCATTAAACTCATCATCCTCAGAGGCACCAATGAAAATTACAGTAGTGATTCTTGGGTATTTTTCCAGTTTCTTTCTCTTTAGAAATGAAATGGCAGCAAAACCCTTTGCAAAAAAACAGAGTTTTGGTACTTTCAAGTAACACTACCAATAAACAAAACCAAACAAAACAATCAAGAAAGCAAGAATATTCTTTTTAGGATTTAGAAAACCAGAAATCCTTGAACTTCCTTCTATATACGGATAACTTTGCTAAACCTTGGAGAGCTTGAAAATTTGATCTTGGAACAATGGAGAACTAGACCTACTCACATTTTAAGATCTGTTTGCTTTTTACAATCTACAAAGTATCCTGTAGTGAAAAGTAGAATATCGTGTTGCTGAAACATAAAGCTCTTGAGAATGAAAAAAAATGTTGAACAAGTATAGGATAGACAGTGTTTGCACAGACTTCTGTATCATTAATTAGATGACTGCAAATATTTCCATTCATTTTGAAAGAATACTTAGATTTGTGTTTCTAATAATGAGGTCTTTGTTTTACACTTTTAATGTCATAAAAGAAACTCAGTAAAACAAGGATACTGTGATCCAGAAGAAGTTTCACCAGACCACAAAAAACTTCCGTATTTATTTCAGTTGCACTGTTTCATGATATGGCATATCAACAGTAAGTGTTGTTTACTATAGAACCTATATTTTAAACACGTTTTTATGCTGCAAAAATAACAGAAATTAGTTTTAAATCAATATTTTGAAACTTTTTATAGTAAAAATTTCTATGGTGAATCTTAGCTACTTCTTTCCCAGACAGTTGTTGGTTCTGTCCAATTTGTCTATTTTTGACCTTACTGTTGCCCACATTTAATGTATTTGCCCTTTCAGTTCCAGCCTGAATTAAAAATTTCTATTTTCAATCTCTGTGTACTCATGAATTTGTTTGTTGCTTTTTTTTCACCTGGCAATTTGCCTGGCAGATAATAGCTTTTACCTGATGTCAGTAAGAAATTATGTGCCATTATCAGCCACTGGGAAATGAGCAGTGAAATTACTCTTCTGAGCAGTTCTCCTTATCAATAATATAAATTGCAATTATTGGTTAAATGAATTTTCCCCATTTCAGCTCATCACAATAAACACTTTTGTTTTAAACTCACATTAATCGTTAATTTTCAAGAGTATATCAGTGTTAATTGAGCCAAAAATACATCTTTCAACTGAATATCAAAATATAATCACCATTGGGGTGTCTGAAACATGAATCATTGAAAACTAAGTAATTCTGTTTGTCAGGAACGGTGATTATTATATGAGAACCATACTGTTAAGTGTCCTTTTTAAAAAACATGACACACCAAATTGCTGAAAACTGGTGTTTACCACTGTAGCATTTCATTCTTACTTGTCATGTTAAATCTTGTCAGTTTTTGTTATGTTGTTTCTCATCATATCACAGTTGGATGTGACACATTCAGTTACATGACATGACTCATTGCAACCTGAGAAATCATAGATTTGTTGGGAAAAAATGTTACTATAGAGGAAGAAGATTTTCAGAAACCTTCTCAATAGAATGTATGTTACTGACACTGGGGTTTTTTTCTCTCATAAATGAGTACTCTTTAATCTGACACTTCATTCTGATCCCCGGCTCTGGTCTTTTTATTATCAGAAGTTTTTCTGTGCATCTCTAAAAAATCTACATAGAGGTCATACATAGTTATACTTTACAAATGTAAAATACATATAAAATGAACATCATCTTTTGACTTTATGGCCAGTACCTTTATATTATATACCTAGGTTGACCTAGTTTGCAGAATATGACCTTAGACTCTTAGAGCTAACGTCAGTTATACTTCAGTTCTTCCTAGAAATTCTTTGTTAAAGTTGTTTCTGGAGTAAATTGCATGTACACTGTGACAAGCCCTGATAGAAAGGCTGCAGCAATTAAGTTGACAAATCACAGTTACAGAATCACAGAACAGTTGAAGACGGAAGGAACCTCAAGAGGTCATCTGGTCTAACTGTCCTGCTCAAGAAGGGCCACCTAGAGCAGGACGCACACAACCATGTCCAAAATGCTTTCAGTTGCCTCCAGAAATGGAGACTCCACAATGTCTATGGGCAACCTGTCCCATTGCTCAGTAATCCACACAGTAAAATAATAATAAAAACATAAATCTGTATTGTTGTGTTGATATGAAACATCCTGTGCTTCCGTTTGTGCCCATTGTCCTGTCACTAGGCACTGCTGTAAAAAGTCTGGCTCTGTCTTCTTTGCACTGTCCTTTCACATATTTATGTACATTGATAAAATCCCCTCCAAGCCGTCTCTTCTCCAGGTTAAACAGTCCCAGCCCTCTCACCCTCTCCTCACAGAAGATATGCTCCAGTCCCTTAACTATCTTAGTGGCCCTTCACTGATCTCTGGCCAGTAGCTGCAGGTAGCTCTTGTACTGAGGCGCTCAGAGATGGATACAGTACTCCAGAAAAGGCCTCAACAGTGTTGAATAAAGGGGAAGGATTACCTGCATTGACCTGCTGGCAACACTTGTCCTGATGCAGTCCAGGATACCATTAACCGTCTTTGCCTCAAGGGCACATGCTGCCTCATGTCCCCCAAGTCCTTTCCCATAAAGCAGCTGTTCAGTTCATTGGCCTCCAGCATAATGTTGGTGCATGAAGTTGTTCTTCCTTGCATTTCCCTCTGTAGAACTGCATAAGGTCAGTGACTCAGTGACTTCCTGTAAACCCATTTCTCCAGTCTGTCAAGGTCCCTCTGAATAACAGCATGACTCTCTGGAGTACTGGTCACTCTTCCTGGTTTTGTACTATCAACACACTTGGAGAGGGTAGACTCTACCCCATCATCCAGATCATTGACGAAGACATTGAAAAGAATCAGGTCCAGTATTGACCCCTGGGGTAAACCACTAGTAATTTGCCTCCAACAAGATGTTTTACCACTGATTGCTACTCTCTGAACCCATCTATTCTGTCAGTTTTCAATCCACCTCACTGGCTGCTTAGCCAGTCCATACTTCATCAGTGTGTCTATGAGGATCTTGTGGAAGACAGTGCTAAAGGTATTACTGAAGTCTATGTCGAACAGCATCCATTGCTCTCACCTCATCTACTGCCCTAGTCATAGGTAACTTCTTGAGTTCATGGAACTTGAAAGTTGAAAAGAAATAAAAGTGATAGGACTTACACCACTTCTTTGTCATCAGGAAGGGCCGACATGAGTTCACTAGAGCTTGTCCTGTGAAGCAAACTGCATGATGGCTTTTCCTCTGATCCAAGCCAGTCATGTAGAAGGCATCCTATAGTAAAAAAAAAAAAAAAGAAATAAGAACAAGAGATGGTCCAAATCAGAACTTCCCATGTTTTAATGTCACCACTGGCAGAAAAGTCATGGTATGGCTACAGCATACGCACTCAGAAGTATACACGCTAGCATCTAAATCTTTTCCTGAATGTCATAAGAGCTCCCTACTCTTTTTATTAATCCCACATTCAAAATATAGTCTTGAAAATCTGAGCTAGAACTGAATACTGAAAATTTCTGCTAAAATTATTAAATACATTTTTACTTGCATTTCATCTGTCAAGAACACTGTAGAGAAAATTTCTTTCTGGTTTCCATGGGAACACTCTTGTAAATGTATAGGGATTCAAAATGTAAAGTGGCTGGTGAAAAACTTGTGAAAATAAAGTGCATTTGCAGATTTTTTTCCTTGATAAATGTATGGAGAATTAAAACCTTTGACAAGAAAGGAGTGATAGCATATGATTTTCTAGACATATGGGAAACGTGTGCAAACTCAAGAGGCATGAATTATTCCTCTTGAGCAAAAAAAGGCTTAGCAGATGTTAGTGTGCAAGGACCGTGTAAACATTCTGGGGGCTTAAAGAAGGGTAATTTTAAAAATTCATCAATAGGAATACAGACACAGGAAACTGCAAACCAAATATTTTTATAAAATTCACAGGTAGGAAGTATTTTGCCAGTTACTTTTCTCTATTTTGTTGGAGCATGTGCCAATAATTTCCCATGAAAGGTACTGGTCAGTTGGAATACGGAATATACTCTAAAAAGTGTTGTCACTCTTGATCATTACAACTTGCAAAGATTTTACGGTTTTAAGTACGTTAATCTGAGGCTCAGACCCAGCTGTTCAGGGGACAGGACAGGCTGTCAGCTGTAATTGCATCACATGACCAGCAGCACATATGCCCCATTGAGCATTGTTGGTGGGGAGATGGAAAATTAACCCTTCCATGGAACTTGACTAAAATTTGTTTAAGTAGTGAAGTAACTAAGAGATATTTTGCTCAAAAAGGATGGTACACGCATGATAAATTAGACAATACAAGACAAAGATGTTGTCAATCTAAATGGAGATAAAACCCAAATATTATTTGTGAAATTTACACTTTCAGCTACATTTAAAATGTTTCAGTTCCTGTCAAGTATTCTGAAGAAAATGGTTTTTAGGAATGAAAAACAGGTCTCTGACAGAACTGAAACCTGCTAATAAATTAAGTTTTACCTGCAACTTCTAAGGAAATATTCCGTGGAGTAGAATATTTTCCAGAACTTTTTAGTTTTTCTTATTTGCTTCCTGATCTACTGACTGCTCATTCAATCTGAGACACATCTGTTTAGGTGGGAGACAAGACTCAAAATAAAGCAAAAGGCTGTCTGTGAGTTTACAAGCTCCATCAGAGGCTGGAAACTGGATGGAGAGTACAGTTACTGTAGTATCATTATGGCTGTTTCACTTGGGCGCAGTCTTCACCCGTCAAATGTTTAAGAGGTTCTGTGCCTCCTTTCTCTGGATATGTTATATATAGACAGAAAGTTGAAGTAATGACAATACAGTATAAGTCAAAAACATGAGATCTGTGTCAATTAATCAGTGTGGGAACAAAATATGTGCATTCATTAATGGAGCAAGCATGAGAAAAAAGTAATTAACTATCCGTTTTCAGGGTTTCAGTAAACCACAGTTCTCACAAGCAGACATTATAGACAGCCACTACACTGCCCTTAAAAAGGAAATATGTTTTGTGTATGAATAATAGCATTCTGGAAATGTAAAATAAAAATTCAACCTGGTACATCAGCCTTAGATTGAGTACTGTGCACAACACTGACATGACTACAAAGACTCCCTAAGGTTAAATTGGACTCCTACACTGAAATTCTAATTAGAAATATGAGTGCTCCAACTCTATGTAAGTACATGTCTGTTTAATTATTTTCACTTTTTACCTTACATCTTTTATTATTCTGTAGTCCTTTTCTTCCTCCTTTCTTGCTGTTTTCAAGCAACCCAATCTCCTCACTTAATCTAAGTGTAGGACCTTCCTATAAGTTGGTATTAATTGATAAGCAGTGTTTAATTATTATTTGTCATCTCTGAAGAGACCTGATATTAACTCACCAAGGGCCCTAGACAAGCATCTCAGCCCTTTGACTCACGTGGCACAGCTCTGCCATCTTCTGACATATCTACTCTCCTGTCAGCAAGACAATATTTTTTTTAGTGTGACATCAACAATATTTTTTTCTATACTTTGTCTTTCAGATTTTAGTATCTATTTAATGGAGAATAGATACTGTTTGTCCGTACCTGAGAGTTGTGTTTTAACTGGGTAGTACAGCTGGTTTCTTTATCACATTAAACAACCCTTAAGAAACTTTACTTTCACAAATATGAGTATAGTATCTAAGCTACCAAAAGAATGTCGTGTTATTTACTACTACCATGCCTGACTCTTGAAAGAGTACATTAATTTCTTAAATAATTCATGTCTAGTATTAATTTGTTTCATTTTATTAGAGAAATGTAACAAAACAAAATCTGATTTTGTGTAGATTAAATTCACTGTAAATCTGCTGTACATAGTAAAGTAGTTTCTATTCTAAAATATGTGAATCTTGGTGGTGAGGATGCACTGTATAAATTTGATTTTGATAAATCAAAATTCTTTATAAGAACTGCTTAAAATTTAAAATTTTCCTCTCATAGAATAAATCTTTTTAATTTAAATCAGTAATCTTCCCAAAATTCTTAATGAAATTCCAGCATATACACAAAAAAATTTTAAACAGTTCTCAAGTAAGTGCAGTTTTATTAGTGAAAATTAAAAGATAACTGTGAGACATTTAGACTTAAAATAGAGTATTAAAAATTAGATTTGTTTTTTGATTAGTATTAAGATTCATAGTCATCTGCATTGAAACTATATTGAAGTGCAAATACATCGAGGTGGAACAGTCATGTACATGAGTACTGGAGTAGCTAATTTTCTTTCCTGGGCAAAACTAAATTCTAGGGTCTGAAATCCCCTTTTAAGTGCTGATTTGTACTTTCTCAAACCTTTGTTTTCTTCACCATTGATGACCCTAAGCTTATTCAAAACTTTTCTCTCCCTATAGGCTATTTTGTCAGAGCTACCATTTCTTAAGACAGACCTCCAAAAGGAACACATGCACAGCCTTTCTCTACAGCTCTGCTTCTTGTCAGTCCAAATAAAAGAAGAAAGACAAGACAGCCTCTCCAGCCTCAGGAAAGTCATAACCCCAGCTATCCTTTGGTAAAAGGTCCCTCACTGCTTGCTCTTAACCTGTTCCGTAAGAGGAACCATAACATGGGGTAAACAAAAATTTGAAAATATTCTGCAAATCTGCTTAAAAAATATGTAAATACTAGACAATACCATAATCAAAGCATGCTTTATATTTAAACATTAGTTGAAAGTAACATTAGGTTCCCTAAAAACACACTTAATCCCCATTAAACATTTAGTTTGGGAAGTCTAATTAATACAGCGTAGGACCCAACCAAACAGTGTCCTGAAAAATTCACAAGTATTTAATCTCTAAAGCTGCAGATGGAATACCAAGCAAAAACCAGAATTTCCCTTAAGCCTGGATATGGGGAAGTTGGGTAGTTTATAATGCCTGGAAGTATATCCAGGCATGTCCTTCACAAATATCACTTCTGAATAAAATGTTGTTGTGTATCCATTTGATTTATATCAGTTTGACTGAAATACAGCAGAGGTTTTTGGGGTTTGGTTTTTTTTATTATTATTTTCCAAATATTGCATGAACTCTGTATTCAGTGATCTTACATGCAACTTTATAGCTGAAATCAGGAAAGTGCTTAGGTTTGGCTAATCCATATGCAAGTTCTCTGTGATATAAGTGACTATTTTTAAAATACATGGTGGTTGATAATAATTCTTGGAAATTGACCCAGGTTACATTACCATTTATTTTTAGAATCTGTGACCTTTTGGAGTAATATTTTTATAAGTGCAATAAGATGATCTAGTGTATGAATTGCTGTTGTACTGATGGAACGGAGTTGATTGCACTCAGCCTTTAGCTTCATTCGCAGCAACACATTAGTTGTGAACTAGTGTGCAATAATTCATACCCTGTTGCGTCTTAGGTCTAAATATAACATTTGTTCAGCTTTAGAAATACAACCCAAAGGCACTAATATTTTCAAATTAAGAAGCTTCCCTTAGTATTTTCATTTCAAATATATTGTCCTAGCTGACAAATGTTACAATAATAACAGTTTATTTAAGAGTGGCATAGACTTCAGTCTAACTTCTACACACATTCCTTCTGTACAGATACTTTCTATACTCAAGGTGTTGTGATCCAGTGACATGGAAGGGGTTCTAAGTGTCTCTATATCAAAAAAATCATACTGTCTGATCACTCTACCTTTTACTTTTACTGTAATTATGATTCAACAGGAACTTCATAAAAATAAAACAAAATTATTTTGAAAATGTTGGTTTTTTTTTTCAGATGGACTACACAATGAACAGGCAGGTTAAGTATTAGTAATAAGGAGTCTTTAGGAAACTAAACCTAACATTTAGGATCCTAGTATTCTCACATTATCCTCAAAGTCCCATAGAAAAACAAGCATGGCAAGAAGGCACTCAGGGAGAGTTTTCTCTCAAGTCTAAAACTGAAAAAAAAAAAGGCTGAAGTTTCTCACATCATTGCAGTACCAGCTTCTCTCCTAATGAAGATTTCGTCACTCACACGAAATCAATTAGAACTGGCAACAAGGAATTCTTCAGAGTGGCACAGGACCCTAAAAGTCTCTATGAAATTTAGGTCTGACATGCAGGCAATCTTTAGTATTGTAGAAAACTGATGCTGGTGTCTCACAGATTGTCAGATGCCACGCCCATTGGACTGTTGGGTGTGGGTTTTTCAGTAGACTACATAAAATTATGTTAAGATTGAAAAACTTAAGAAAGTAGGTGCAGCTAAGGAACGTATATAGGCAATGCAGAAAAGTCAGGAAATCAAAGATAAGTTAATGTACAGCACCTGGAAAAGAAAGTTCAAATTTTGAAGTAATACAAGTGGAATGAACTATATAATTTGGTTTCTCAAGCTGTCCAGCAAGTAGGCCTAACAGACAATAGGGGCTCATATGGTAGCAGTACAGTAACTCTGATGATTCAATGGAATAATTTCCTAAAGTTTCCTGTAGTTTACATGTCAGTATGCAGTCCTTTTGAAAATGTTCTAAAATGAAAAGTGATATTAGACAATTTTATTTCTAGTACTTGTTCAATTTCAGTTCCAAGAATGTTCTTGCATCTAACCTGAGCAACAGAACAGAGGTAACAGACTAGTCTACCCTCACTGAAAAAGCTATGTAGGTACTTAATCCAAAATCCCGTGATGCCCCTTTGCAGGATTGATCGTGTGAATTTGCTCTTTCATGTGTTTCATAATGATGTGGTCTGAATAGCTATCACAGCTCATTTTTTTTTCTGCAGGTTACTGTCCCATAGGATGAGTAGAACTATTCAATTGCAAAATGTATTTGTCCTTGCTCTAGTAGTAGAAGCAAGGGTTGTTACTTGGACTGCATTACAAGAGAACCATAGACTTTCTATACCCATATGCACAAAAAAGTAGAAGTACTGCTATCATACAGGTGACCATAACTGGTACTAGTTTCATCTAATCAGCACAGGGAACAAAGTGCAAAGATGGTACTGCAGTATGCACTGTAGATTTCCAGAGTGGTTTTCTGAAGCAAGATCCTGCTGAAGGCTTTCCCTGGCATACCTGAGATTCACCGCAGTTGTTAGCCATCCTGGATAGGGGAACGTGAATGTAGTTGGGTCAATCCATGCTACTTTACAGGTGCATTTCATTCTGTAAATCCTCTGTCCAAAGTAAGATTTAATGCTTTACTAATGTAACTAATCACAGTAATTATTAAAAAAAGATTCACTGTTTTCAGTTTAATTGATGTTGCTATACAGAAACAAGAATGTTTGATAGAATTCTAGAACTCTGCATTTCTCTTCTCATCTCTGCCCTTCCCTTTCATTTTCTTCTTCACCTCCTTTCCCTGCTCCCTTCTCCTGCATAATTTATCCTTTTTTTTCACTTCCCTCTTCCCATTCCCTTCTCTTTCTATTTTTTCCCTTAGAGGTATTATCCAAAACAGAGTCAAAATTATGCAGCTTGCTTTCTTTAAGTAAATATCTGCTGAATTGTCCCTTATCATAGCTCAAGGTATAATGTATTAATTTTAAAGGATACAAAGAGTTATTGCAAATATACTACAGAGAAAGACATACTACGGAAGCAAATCCATTCATAAATTAGGATGGGCTCGGAAGTTTCTGGGCCTTTAAGTGCTCTACTGCATTTGATTGCAAGATCAGTATCCCCAAAAAGAGTCACCAAGTCATTAACATCCCGATGAAACATGAGAAGTAGGAAAACTAGACTGTCTAGGAAAATGTGGAGGTACTAAGTAGATAAGTGAATTCAGTTAGTCCGTTATTTTTCACAAGTTCCAATGGCCTCGTGATCTACACACTTTCACAGAAGTGACTAGAGTTCAGAGATGTTAGAGTCAGAGTTCAGAGATGTTTCAAAAAAATTGTCTTCAGACTGCATGAAAAAGAATATAGCTTTTAGCCTCTGTTAACCTCCCCTACTTTAGAGTGCATTTGTTGGAAACACAGTAATCCTGGTACTAATTGCCAAGCAATAATCTAATATCATGCTGATTTATAATAAAAGTCAAGTATTAAAAAAAATAATTCAACTGCTCATCGAATTAAAAACAATATAAAGAATTCATTTTCTCAAAGAAAATTATTTCAAACTTGATTGCTTTATTTAGCCAGATAATGAAACCAATTAGATCAACCTACTGCAGTTGACTCTGTATGTTTTTACCGTCATCAAATGATTTAATAGCTACAAAACTTTGCATGAAACATTATTAGGTAAATAACAATCCTTGTTAGATGGAGTTCTGCAACCAAAACACATGAAAAGAAATTGAGTTTAGGTCTCATATTACATAGTGATGCTCCTAAAGGAAGGATTTGCAGCATGTCATTGTATGTACAGATGGCATTATGACTCCCAAGAGCATGGAAATGTTATAAACATAATAGGAAACCAAAAAAAGAACAATCTAGTATGTATAAAGCAGTTTATTCCTCTGAAGCGATTATTTAAGAAAATATTGAATTCAAAGATCAAATGGTTTTAACAGAAAGTTTAGTGCGAATTTTCAGTCAATATTATTTTATCTGCTACATGGAAAACCTAGGAGGCAATAGCACTAATTAAGGAGCTAAATTCAGTAATGACACAAGGCAGATTATGGAGTACGTTCTGTGCAGGTATCAATTCTATATTTAGAGCAGAGTTAGTTGGGTGATAGGCACACTCTAAATGCTAATAAGAAATAAAAGGCTAGATAAGAAGAACATACCTATTTAATTGGTTGCTGTTATGGCAGATAACAGAAGGGTATTTATCGCAATGGTTTTTCCCATCTAACTCATATTATTCATGGAAATGTTTTTGACATGTGAACTGACAAACTGAGCATTACACTTGTCAATGGACAATATGCTAAGGGCACAACCTTCACTGCCTTATACAACAGGAATAGACCAGTTGTATCAGGAGGGTTACACACTCCAAACATAGTGCATGATTTTTCTCTGGTTCGCAGTATCTGGTTGGGGGGACATTGTTCAACATGTAGTAGAGCAGTGAGAGATGGGGTAAGAGAATCCTGGAATAAGAATATCTGTTTTCAGACTGATCTGGGGACTCCAATGCCCATAAGTAATAATTGCATTCAGTCTTTGAAAAATGTGGTAGGATTGACTATTATATGGCATGCACGGGAAAAATAGAAGGATGGAGGTTATAGAAGCAATTCTATAGGAATACTCGTGCTTTATTAACTTTGAATTTTAAAATAAGTTCAACTATTCTCATAACTTCAGATTCAAAGTGTTTGCTTTCAAACTTTGTGTTGACCTTGACTTAGAAATCTACATCTTCTAAGGGAGCTGACAGGCTAATGTATCCTAACAAGTTTCCTGTACTACTTTTCAAAAAGCTCTTTAGCACAGTTTTTGGTTGGCTCCTAGGTTATCTGCTGCTGCTATGTTTATTGCTATGCAAGTGGCAGTCCCAGAGAGAGAGATCCTCAGGATCAGCAGTATGCAAAAATGCGTCCACATCCATATAGCAGGGTAATCAGTGTTATCCTCTGTTACTTGTGGGGAAACAAAGAAGTAAGCTGTGGTCTCCCTGAGATAATTGAATGAGTCTGTATTTAGAACTGAGATGCAATTCTTTGCTCTAAGGCCTATATATTCAGACCATGATACCATTTCTTTTACATCTTTCTCTTTAACCTGTCAAACTGAGATACTTCTCATGGTAATTGTTTTGATATTAAACTGACACGTTCAGATATCACTTTCTATGTGTGAATTCTTAGTCAGTGTTTTGTGGAAACAATGACAACATCAATATTTAAAAATAAACAACTTGTTTAGTTTTTTAAATAAAGACTTGTCCTAAAAAATTCAGCTCTTAAAATTCATCAAATTCAATGAATGACGGCCTCATTAAATACAAAATGTCATTTTAATTGGAAAGTTATTACCTCCCACATTGTTACAGCTACTGCTACAAATCAATTCCAACTAATCTTTTCTGAGTGCTCTCATCCCACAAAACTATCATGTTTTGTCTCACTACATTGCTCATCACTGACAATTTCTTGCCTCATTCCTGCATGCATTATGGCATTTGAGGAATATTTAAGGTTGGAATATAACCTGTTGCTTAATTTTGAAGTGGGTATTTTTATGCAAGAGATGTTTTAAAACCATAAGCTAGGCATTAGTCTGATTGGGGGAGGTGCTGAGTTCTTAGGCTTCCCAATGTATGATAATCAATGATAAACCTGGAGGTATAACATGAAGGTTTAGTGGATTTATAAAAATAAAAGCTTTCTTTTCTCTGATGTATAATTTTGGTTTTCCTCCAAAGATTAAGGAGGATGTTCTTTAAATATGAAATGTGATTAGTATACTTAAGATCATCTACTTCATGTGCAGTGAACTCCAATTCACAAGGCTATATTTAGAGGAAAAGAATAGTTCAGTCTGAAGAAAAGAAGACAGTATTGGTCAATACCACTGTTAACGCCCTAATTTCATAAAAATAGTAAAGTACCTTTAGGATTTGAATTGCAAATATAGGGGGAAAATTAGCAAGTTGCTCAAACAAAGCTAATTGTGCCCAGAGCCATGGTAATTACAGGCCTAATTTGAGCCCTCTGTACCTTGAAGCCCTCAGGAGCATTTTCAAGATAGAAGAGCTGTCTGAGATGTCAGATTGGCGCAGCATAAAGTGAAAATAATGAATATAGAAGATTAAAAAGTACATGAAACACTGTTAGGCACCAAGTAGATGCGAGTAGGTTTAAACAACATATATAAACATTTTAAAATCAGTATTCCACGCCATTTATTATTATGCAAAGTTATGAATGCGTAGCCTAGAAAATGTTTATTTTTAAACAGTTTGTTTTTCTACCTTTGAACTTTTCTTAACATCCAGAAATTTTTCATTCTCCATGCCTCATGAAGATTGGGAGAAAGAAAAAGATCAGGCATGATAAGGCCTCCAGTATTGGAGTGGCTCTTCTTTCTTGCTTATAATAAGATCATGTAAGTAGGAGTAGGACAGCATCAAGAGACTGACTGGGAAAGAAAGCTATAGAAGTCACTGACCAGTGTTCAGAGAACTAGTGAATAAAGGAGTAAGGCAGCTATCTAGAATCATTAGTGTCCTCCATGGACCAGAAGACTGCAATCTCTTACCCCTGTCCCTCCTCAGCTCAGGGGTTAATTGCCAGTGTTCAAGGTCATCTTTGATACAGTGCATCTGTATGGCCTTGGGTCAGACTGCTGGGAAAATGCTGTATGAGAAAGAGTCGAGAGAAGTCCCATCCTCCCACTTTGCTTGAGAGCTACATTAAAACTGAGGACTTCCCACCTGGACCTTGCAGCACCATGTTGCATGTAAGCCTGTATGTGGATGGCTGGACTTTCTGGTTTGATGTCAAACCTGCATCCTCATTATGGGGTTGTTTGACAATCACCCAACCGTGGGCTGACCCTGGTTAACATCACCTGACCTGCACCTTTGGATCAGGTAACTGCAGCTCCCAGGATTGAAGTCACAGCCCTGTACCTGCCTTGCTGCCTTCCCTTGCAGAACAGCCTGCTCCTGCTGCTTCCTGACCTGAAAAAAAAACACATTAAAAACGTGTTGCATGAGAAGATAAGGAGCTCTTCAATCTGTCATACACAGGGATCATCTTTTTATACAAAAGCCTTCACTTTCTCATAAAAAACTTTGTAGACAAATTTTTATTCCTTTCATCATGAAACTAAAGACAAGAAAATAATCATGGGAAATAATTATACCATTATCATAAACATCCAATGAAGACAAAATAGAAATTCCTTTCTCTGACTGGAAACATAAAGGCAAAATCATTGAAAAGTGATTTTTTTTGTTACTTGCGTGATGAAGAAAGAGGGATTATAACATAAGGCACATCAAATACCTCCACTGGCCAGATGAGCATGGTGTGGAATACCATAGAAATCTCAGCTCAAACACCACCCTGGCAATCAAGGGCCAAACAATGGGTGGTTTGAATACCAATGGAGTCTATAGGCTAGATTTTGACCAGCCAGTACTACTAGTAGAATATTCGGATAATTGTTTCTTCAATTCCCTTTTTGAAGACAAGGAAGTCTATCAGTTCAGATACCTTCTTCTATATTATTTCTATTCTTTTTACATTTTTAATACTTTTGCGTCTTAATTACAAATGTAAAAGTATTTTTCCCAGTTTTATTGTGTTAAATATTGAGTACAGAATAAAAACACACAAGATTTTTATGAACTGTTGTTGTATGCACAGGACCAATTCTACCATGGAAAGCTAATTTAATCTCGAAAGATGAAGTCTCACTTTGTTTCAGTGATGTATTGATGCAAAAAGAATGTTGCACAGTAAGTGTCATGAGCCAAAAATTATAATGGGAAAATGGAAAATCTCAGGGAAAATAACTTAGTCATAACTTACATTTCTAGGGAAGCATAACATTTTGAAATTTTTCTGTAAATATTAATACCAAAAATCCATAAAGTTAATTAGATTCATTGAAGAACACGCAATAATGGGGCATAGGCAAAGGATTCATTATCAGTAATACCTCAGCTGAATCCATCAAAGATGTCAGGATGAATGCCATAAGAAAAAGGGATGTCGGCAGACATAGATACCAGTATCTGCTAAACTCATTTAGATTACTAGGGCTTTTTAATGTCATTTTGAAATTCAACTAGTTATAAGGTATGGAGACCCTGTCATGCAAGCAGATGTTAGCAGTGTTCATCAGCAGAAACTTGTTAATGAAAAAGTTTTGTGGTGGTTTTCATATCCAGTTCAAGATTCCTTTTACTAAATTTGCATATATAAAAGCACTACTTATATGTTTCAGAAGACTTGGAAATAGCCTTCATACCTTCCATATTTGGGTCGGTAACATGAGAGCATAGAGTCATAGAATGGTTTGGTTTGGGAGGGATCTTAAAGATCATCTAGTTCCAATCCTGCTCCTGTGGGCAGGGATGCCACCCACTGGATCAATTGTTCAGAGCCCCATCGACCCTGGCCTTGAATACTTCCAGGGATGTGATATCCACAGCTTCTCTGGGCAACCTGACTGCGCTGAAGACCTTCAGTAGTCTAGGTAGATGACTTTGGTTCATCTTTCCTTGTCAACCACTGCAGTCACTCCATCACAGAAAGCCTCTAGATTGGTCAGTCATGATTTGCCCTCAGGTGAAACAATCTTGTTTCTCTAAAAATTTTATCTCAATGATATCTTAATGTCAAATCTCACTGGGATCAATACCAATTCTGCCAACACAATGAGATAGACAGTAGGTATGAGACTGACATGAAAATAATGTACCACTCTACTTGCCCACCACCACATCATGCGTACTCCTTGCCTCCAGTGTGATCAAATGCTCAGACAAAAGAGAGTGTGTAGCTGACTGAATGCAAACAAGTCAAGGATAATGCTATGGGCACAGAATAGCGTCTCTGTAGAATCTGTAAGTGTATTTTAGTCTACTTCATCAGATTTAAACCTATAGGTGAAGACTTTTTATTAGTATGTTTACACATGTTTTGCAGTCAGGCCAAAGTTTACTCTACTCTACTATGACCCTGGATGGCTTAACATAGCACAGCACTTTCAGCTTTCAATCTGACCTTAATGGGTTCAAAATAATCTGGAGCCAATGTGGCTTTTCCCAGCAACAGGCTCACACCTGGCTAGAGCCCTGTGGAGGGAGTGAGCTCCGGTGTGCCTGCAAAAGATTCCCCTGGATATAAAGACACAGATGTTGTTTACAGATTAGACTTTTTTCTGTGTCCAGTTGTTGAGATGATTTTGTCCATTCCAGGCAACTGTTGGTCAGACTCCTGTTGTATTTAGCATGGATCTCCATTCTACAGATTCCTTTAAAATATTTGTCGTGTGAAATTGTCAGTAGCTCCATATCAGGGAGCAGCAAGAGCAGGCTGCCCTGCAAGAGTAGGGAAGCCAGAAGCTGAGCATGATAATAAGGCAGGCAGAGGTTCCACTGACAAGGGTCTCACAGCACCCAAAGAAGGTGAGCAGAGAAGGTCCGAGAGCATTATCAGCTGCAATTAATAATCCAAATCACTAGTTCTTGATGATGAGGCAGTTCTGAGAAGAATCTGGGAAGGTGATCAGGTCCAAAGACATTGGTCCATGTCAGATATGGAGTCAGTGCCTCTGGCTGAGTCCACAGAACTCAGAGGTCAAGCCAGGAAGTCAGACCACAGGTCAGGGTGAAAGCTGGATTAGTGGGGTACATCTCTAGGTATAGGTATAGGCATGGCTTCTGCCCCAATCCAGTGTAACTTAAGCAGAACCAACAGTGAGAAACTCAGCTTAAAAGAAGAGAGCCCTGCTGAGGCTTCTCAGAAGTCTTTTGGGGACACCCTGAGCAAAGGCTCTTTCTGTTTCCTCATAATGTCCTTTTCAGCAAGCTGGCCTTTAGTACAGAAAGATGAACTCCTCAAAGGGAAGGCATGCACTTACGACGCAAACAGTCCAATTTTTATGAGACACTGCAATTTATCCTCAAATTTTCTACTTCCTTTTTTTAATAAATATTTTAACGTAAAAGTGTTATGACCCACCCTGGAAGGTAGGGTAGCTGAGGTTCTTATTAATAAATCCCTTGTGGTGGATTAGAGTGAAAGACACTGAATAATCTGTGTTTGTAAACATGCACAGTTAGGATTTATTTTACAACAATATTGTTTCAAAGGTAAACAAGTATGTTACCATTTTGGGTGTTATAATCTATAGTAATGAAGTAATATTAACCATAGCATAAAAATAGCTCTTAGGGAAATGCACAAGGAATATAGCAATATCAAGTCATAAAAATAACACTTAAGGGAATGTATAGGAATACAGCAATATTAAGGCATAAAAATAACACCAAAAGAAAAGGAAAGAAAGAAAAGAAAGAAAAGAAAGAAAAGAANAGACACCACCCACTGGATCTGGTGGTGAATTTCGATATCTGCTGATTGTTGCAATTGTCTTGATCTCTTGGGGTGGGGGAAGCCCTCCACTAAACTGCTTAGGTCTTATGAGTTATTATACACTTCANCCATAGCATAAAAATAGCTCTTAGGGAAATGCACAAGGAATATAGCAATATCAAGTCATAAAAATAACACTTAAGGGAATGTATAGGAATACAGCAATATTAAGGCATAAAAATAACACCAAAAGAAAAGGAAAGAAAGAAAAGAAAGAAAAGAAAGAAAAGAAAGGAAGGAAAGGAAGGAAAGGAAGGAAAGGAAGGAAGGGAAGGAAGGGAAGGAAGGGAAGGAAGGGAAGGAAGGGAANAGAAACGCCTCACAGCTCCACTGGGGCTGGGATTTTTACAATAGATAGTGTCATGGGATATGTTACACGTCTCTGACACCTCCTAGGACTCATCAGTCATGGTCCGTCATGGTCCAACATTTGAGATGAATAGCCCAGGCCAGATGCAAAATGCCTTTGAGGTTTTACAGCAGAGACAATATGTAAGGGAGTACATTGGCATAATTAGAAGGATTATCCCAGCTCACAAGTTTTCCTCTTATCGGCCTCTTCCCTTATCTGGAAATCCAGTTTGTAGCTTCAGGTATGCACAACATTCTGCACCTGGGACAGCTGGACAATGGCACCCGTTTACCTGATCCAAAGGTCCTTCCACAGTAGGCATATTCACTGAGGGGTAGGCTTTGCTGTGTGAACAGCTGTTTCTTTTCAGTTTGCTACAGTGTACAAAAGCCTTTTGGTGATCCTAGAGTGTTTAAGCCATTAACTATTTCAGTCTCTGACAAACAGTCTTGCAATAAGCTCAATAACTTGGGCCTCAAACAAGCAAGGTCTCTCTTTAAGGTCTAGATGGAGATCACAGCTAAAACAAGTTAAACTCACTTCTGCCAAGTTTTCTCAGAAACATTACAAAACTATGAAAACAAAAGTTACATTTTAATATGGGTTGTTATTTCTGTAGAAAAGGCATTTTTTAAGGAATTATTTTTTTGGTCGTCCTTTTGTAACAGGGGTATAATTAATCTGCCAACAAGCAGAGGAAGGAAGAAAAAAGCTACTCTGCATTTTTTTGTTCATTTTAAGATTTTTTTAACAAGGTCTTGTTTCTCATTTTCTGGTTGGTTTTACAATTATCTTTCTTTCTCTTCTCTTCTTAATTTGTATATAGTTTTGTATCTAAATTTTTTTATTTTTTTTTACTGTATGCTTTTGGACCTTCTGAACAAATTTGTGCTGGTGTACTTAGTTTAAGTGTTGGTATTGCATCAGAAACCAATTCCCTCAAAACAGACTGATGGTCCATCTGGTTCAGTATCCCGTTTCCTGTAATGGCTAGTAACAGATGCTTGACAGGAGATTGCAAGAAATCCCATGGAGCCCAATTTTGATACATTTATTCATTAGCATATGATTTTCTGAGTTAAAGGTGGACATTGTAGAGTTAATATGCTTTTATTTTTAAAAAGATATCTTACCACATAACAGTGACTTTTCTTTTTCAAGTATATCTTCAATCCTTTCAAACATGATCAATCCTTTAATGAATCATACTAAGTGATCCATCATCACAAAAATCACAAAACGTAACTGTTTTCTCCTGTCAAATGTAAAAGTGTAAATATTCATTCTTCTGGATTTCACATTACTTATCCAGGTCATTAGTGGATTAAATACCTGTTCCTGGTATATTTTTCAGAAAGAATATATCATGCAAACTGTCAGAGAATATATTCAGGACCAAGCAATGATATTTACAAAAATTAAACTATAATTAACATTTGAGCACCTGGAATTTATTGAAATCAAATATCTGTTATTCAGAAATTATCTTTCCACTATATACAACCAGTAATAGCAATAATATCACTGGAACATGGAGATGAGTCATTTTCTCCACTATGATTTTTAAGTATGGCTAAATGATCACATTCTAGTCATTGTGTTAACAATACCAGTAAGCAGCTAGAATTGCATAGAAAATTCCAGTTGCCTTATAACTGATTCTAGATGGAAATTTTTCTTTCTTTTCACATCCCTGTGCTATACACACACATCCAGGTCAGTGCATCTGCAGCAGTGTACACATTATAAATTCCAAGCAATGTGCATGCTGAAGAGATGGTTTTATGCAGACCAGTGCTACTTCTTGCCCCTGTCTGAGGCTTTGTGTCAAAGCAAGAAGAACCCAGACAAATTTTTTTTATTGTCATTTCTTTAGAGTTTCTGATTATAAGAGAGTTAGAACTTTTAATTATTTTGTGAGTCTTGAAGGGTTCCATGTCACAGAAAGTTCCCAAAATTAGGTCAGACATCACATGCATTGACAGCTTAAAAGAGGGCACAAAGACGAGTTGCAATAGATGTTCAGAAAATTTAGCTGGCAGCAGAGACAGAGTGTGTGGTTTTCTTGGAACTCTGAAACTCTCTAAAACAAAGATTTTAGTAAAAAAAAAAATAAAAAAGACCTTTTAATACTGATGCCTGCCAATTTTATTTCATATAACAGTATACAAATGGAATACGTTTACAATTACCAAAACATGTATTTTAAGTCATATGGGGTTGGCCTGGGCTGTGAGAGCACACTGTTGACCTATGTCCACCATTTTGTCCACAAGAACCCCCAAGTCCTTCTCCACAGGTCTGGTACAATGACTTCTCCCAGTACGTGCTCAGTCTGGAGTTGCCCTGACCCAGGTGCAGCGCCTTGCACCTGGACTTATTGAATTTCATTCGGTTCTCATGGTTCCACTTCTCGAGCTGATCCAGGTTCTTCTACATGGCACCTCTTCCTTCTCTTGTGTCAACTGCATTGCTCATCTTTGTGTCATCTAGAAACTTACTGAGGGTGCAGTTGATCTCACTATGTCATTGACAAAGATAGTGAAAAGCACCACATCCAAAACAGAGGCCTGAGGGACTATATACAGTATGTTGTTAAATTTTTTCTTATCAGCTTTTTTCTCTGTCTATATAATTCATAGGCATCTTAATAGTTGCTAACTTCAGTTTTCTTATTTAGTTGCTTCCACTTCCCATAGCTTCTTCAAGCCTCTTTAGAACCAGCTCCACAATGCTTTGTCTGACCTTTATTTCTACCTCTTTCTCATCCATGTGGTTAGGTAATTCACTGAAGCACAAATAAAATAATGTCTATAGTGTACCAGAGCTTAACCCCACTCCTCCATTAAGCAATTAGTAATAGCAATTGCAGCAAGTGTTCTACAGCATGTTCCCAACATGCTGCACATCCAATGAACTTCAACTGTAAAACAGGAGAAATTAATTTCTGCTAACATTACAGTCAACATGCAAGTTTATTTAGGACTTATATAACAGTGTAACATTTGGGCAGATTCTTGTAGGGGTAACAGAAGGATGTTACTCAACAAATGCCATTGCCTAAATAAGAAGCTCTAAAATACAACAACTACCTCTAGCAGATGTGAATTTTTTATTAGTCTTTGTTTTCTGGATTTAATTTTAAAATAAAACAAAGTAAAATAACACAAGGACAAACCACATTGATGTAAAAAAAAATAGCTCAAATACATGTACAGTTTCAGGGTGACTAGACTTGGAGAATGTGATGTTTCAGGAAATGTAATCAATAGGCAGATCTGCCACTTAGAATTCAATGCTACAGGAATTCAGTGCTACAGGAATTCCTAGAAAACTGTAATATACCTGAAATCTGGACAACAATCAAAAACCCCAGAAACTAAATAAAAAGATAACTGGTGTGGTCATAAAGGTTAGGAAGATCCTGACCACTATACTCCATAGACAGCCACAGAATCACAGAATGGGTCATCTGGTCCAAACTCCCTGCTCAAGCAGAGTCATCCCAGAGCACATGGCACACAACTGCGTCCAAACAGTTCTTGAATATCTCCAGTGAGGGAGGGTCCACAGACTCCCTGGGCAATCTGTTCCCATGCTCAGTCACCCACACAGTAAAGTTTTACCTCATATTCAGGTGGAACTTCCTGTGCATCAGTTTCTACCCATTGCCTTTCGTCAATTAGTTGGCACCACCAAGAAGAGCCTGGCTCCATCCTCTTGACACCCTTCCTTCAGATACTTACAGACATTGATGAGGTCCCCTCTCAATCTTCTCTTCTTAAGCTGAACAGGCCCATCTCCCCCAGCCTTTCCTCATAAAAGAGATGCTCGAGTCCCTTAATCATAACTGCCGCTCTCTGCTGGACACACACCAGGAGCTCCATGTCTCTCTTGTTCCCAAGAGCCCAGAACCGGATACAGTACACCAGATGTGGCCTCATTAGGACTGAGTAGAGGGGAAGGATAACCTCCCTTGACCTGTTGACAATGCTCTTCCTACTGCACCCCAACACACCATCTGCCTTCTTGGCCACAAGGGCACATCGCTTTCCTTTAACTTTTTAACTCTAATAAGTCACTTATGCACCATGCGTTTGTATCATTATTCAAATTTGTCTCTTTCATTCCATTCATAACAACTGCTGATAATTATGTGTACATCTGTATAAAAAATATAAACCTATATATATAAAGAGAGATCTCATCATGCATTGCTGTCCTTACATATGTCTTTTTTATATATAGAACTGTTTTTCTTCATGTCCACATTCTAATTTAGTATGTTTTTGATATGGTTTCAAACCCAATAAAACAACTCAGTTTTACTTTTCAGTGAATTATCTGAAATGGCAGTAATCATTAGTATTCAGTATTTTTAATTTTCTACATTTACTGTATTTTAAATGTTGATGGAGGAACAGTTTATGTTACCATAAGGAACAACAGATGAGAATAATGAAAATATTCCACATGAAGATCACATGACATGAACATTACAAATGAAAAGATAATATGATTATTTAGAGCCTAAGCCCTATGAGGAGTGGCTGAGAGAGCTGGGGTTGTTTAGCCTGGAGAAAAGGAGGCTCGGGACTACAGCTACCTGAAAGGACACTGTAGCCAGGTAGGAATCAGTCTCTTCTCACATGCAACCGGTGACAGGAGAAGATACAGTCAGAAAAGCCCACCAGGAGAGATTTAATTTGAACATCAAGAGGAATTTCTTCATGGAAAAGGTTGTAAAACATTGGAAAGGACTGTCCAGGGAGGTGGTGTTCGAGAAACGAGTGGACTTGGTGCTCAATGTTATGGTCTAGTTGACAAGCTGGTGATTGGTCTAAAGTTGGACTCTATGATCTCAGAGGTCTTTTCCAACCTAAATGACTCTGTGATTCTGTGGCGCTAAGGGGCTTGATTCTTCATAAAATAGTTTCAACAGTTAATAGCTGATTTAAATTGATGTGAGAAAAATAGTAATATTTAGTTTTAATTGAAGTAATTGCTCTCTGCAGTAATTTTTTTCTTTAAATAATATATCTAAGGCTAGCTTTCAAATTCCTCATTCTGTCAAGCATTACACATTTATGTTTTTTTATGTCAAGAGAGATTAGAAATCTCAGTTGAATACAGGGGCTCGTTGGCTTAGCCACAGAACGGAAATTTAGCAAACCCTCTTCCCCAAGATCTTTCAGTTTAAACAGGCAATGGGAGAATTCACAGGAGATGCAGAACGACTTGGAATCACAGTGAACAGATAAATGGCAGAGAAAAATGCAAAATCCAGGCTTCCCAAGATTCAGTTTTTCCATATGACAGTTTAATCTGTTACTACACAACAGAATAGGGGCTTTTGTATCCTGAAAGAGTCCATTTAAACATACTTTGCTTCTGCTAATTCAATTATTACTTTAATGTATAACTATAAAAATTTTCAGAGGTATTTATTTTTGAGTCATGGAGTATGACAAGCCTTAAAGAGAAATCCCATTTCCAGAAGTTAAAAGTCATTAATTACCCTAGTCAAAAATTAAACAAGAGCAAGGATTGCTTCACCACAATGGGGAAAGAAACCCAGAAGAGAATAGTTTCTGCAGTTGTCTTTGTCTCCTGTGCAAGCCTAAAAAGGCTACAAAACACATTGCAGTATTTAGGCTTCAGTCTTCATTGCAGCTTTAGTTAAATGGGAAAGATTTTTTTCATACCATCGCATAGTCTGGAGCATGGGGGACCACCCCTTCCCACCCCATTGGAACTGAACGAGGGAAGGACTGCCCCCAACATGTCATGACCTGCTGGAAAGCGGGGGTGGGCCCCGTAGTGAAGCATCATGAGAACTCGAGATACAAGGGGTATATATCATCCTCAGCGTTTCCAGAAATCCTCTCTTGTTCCTGGATGTAGCTGTTGGGGAATGGGACCACTGCAGCCTCACACAATCCTGACCACTTTTGGACCAACTTCTTGTCAACTTTTTCACCACCAGCTGCCCCGCACAACACCGACCACTTTCAGAGCAGCTTTTCACCAGCTTTTCACCACCATCTCTCTCTCACCGTGGTTCTTGCCACCAGTTGCCTGAGGTGCAAACACCACTGCGCAGCCATGCCAATAGCTTGTGAATTTCCCCCCAGGAGCCCCACAGTCACCGCTGTGTGGATGAAGACCACCGCTCCCAGCTGAGTTGTCTCGGTGCAATAGTTGGGGATTTTCCCTTTCAGGAGCTTCACTGAGCATTGCCACTGTGTGTCCCACAGCCACGTGGTCCCAGCACCGCGTCTGGTCACTCCAGCTCCACCGTTGTCACTGTCATGTTGAAACACACGCCACCTTTTTGGTGGCAGAGGACTTCTCTTTGAGTAATGTTTTCTTCCAGGATTCTTTCTAACATAGCGGGGAGGAGATAGCTAAGTAATATTTTCTCTTATTGCTGTTTCTTTTTTTTTTTCTTTTCGTTTCTTTCTGGGTTTTTAGTAAAATTGTTATTTTTCCTTCTTCATTCAGACTCCTCATAATTTCTACTTTGTCATTGTTTGTGGGGAGGGAAATAAAAGAAAGAAAAGGAGAGTTTATCCCCTTAGAGGTCTCACCTCCTGAATATATTGTCATTAAAACAAGAGAGGCTTTCTCAATTGCTCCAGCATTTTCTCAAAGCAATCTCTGAGGTCTGCTATACTACAAACAAAAACATGGATGCAGTAGGAATTTTCTGTTTTAACAACAAGGAAACAGGAAAATACTGAGCACCATAACTTTAAAATACTGACAATTTCTGGAAACATTTTAAAGACGTTGTTATACTTGTGTAGGAAACTACTTCTGAGGAAGTGCTTTGCTCTGCCTTCATTCTTAAGACAGTGAGTATGAAACCAAAGGAAATTTATGAAACTGGCACAGCAGGAGCGAGATTAAGGAAGTCTGATCTGAAGTTCAGTAAAGGAGCTTTATATGATGTGTTCTTGTAACCCACTGATAATATGGGATTCTACTCTGTAAAACTGCTTTATCAGCATTTTTATTATACCAGAATGCGTGAAGTTTTGATACCCTGAAAAGCATAACAAGCTGTTTCAAGCAAAATCAAAATAATAAAGAAGGAAAATAATGCTCGTAACTGAGAGGATCTGATACAAAAGACCAAGATGACTGCAGGTATCGGTGCCAGTGTGAGAGTTTAGTCCAGTTAGGGATCGATGAGTATGAGAAAGGCAGCTCTAAAATCATCTAAACCCAGTGAGCTTTGTACACATAACAAAGAAAACAGAAGAAATATCAGTATAAGTTTCCACTTGCCCTTGGATGATTCAAATTTGAGTTTGAGCAAGTTACATCTTTCTTCACAGGACTTTACATGATAGCACGTAATGAAACATTTAAGAAAAACTGGGATTTATTAGGAAAACTTGAGGCCTAAGATGTAAAGCAGTAATTCTCTTTATCTTCTGCCACGGTCTGGATTTCAACCCAAGACCGGCAATCGCTAATTCTGGAAGCAGCAGTGCATGCCTAGGTTTCCTGGATTTTGCTGCCTTAGAAGTGGTTAGGCTCTTTTGCTGTTGCAATAACTGTGGGAGGGAAGGTTGTTTTGCTTTCTGTATTGTGTTTGTTAGGGGGGGTTTTTCTGAAAACAAGTGAAAGCTAAGATCTGTATTACTTGCTATACATAGAGGAAGTTTTGACCTTTATAGTTTAGACTTAATATTTCTATAATGCTTTGAGGTTTGTGTTTTAAAAAACGCTTTGTCTTTTTACTGTTGCGAATGCATCCATATTTTGAGAGGAAGTTACAGCCTTCACCCAAATACAGTGGCACTGCTTCAGCAAGTGTTCTTGGCAGTGCTACCCATGTAAGTGAGTGGTATGCACTGTTACAATACACGCACAAAGATATGTGTTGTGAAAGGACTTTTTAGACTTCTCTACTTCATAATTTTTGGTTATGCAGAAGTAATCTTGGAATAAAAGAGGAAACATAGAGAAGAAAATTAATTAAACAATGATTTTGAGAAGCTGTGAACACTTTTTTAAACACAGAATGAGTCATCAGCATTTTTTTTTTTTATTAATTGAATATCAGACTGAAATAGGCAACATGTTATGGTGTAGCTTTATTTGACTATGATTATGCTGATAAAGTTGACTGTTAGCTAAATTTTAGGTTATAGAAGTGCAGTTACCATAGAGCTGTTATTTAGAATGAGATTCACTGTTAGGGATTCACAAATAGTTTAAATTTTCCAGCATATTTGAGGTCACATTAATATTTCATCAATGAACAATCCGCACAGTGGAGACTCATGACTTAACTGGTCATCAGTGATGAAACGATAATATTTCCTTCACAATCTAAAAATGTGCTATTTAAAAAATAACATGATAAAGACAGAGACTATTTAAGTCAAAAAGAAAAATGTTTTCTTGTTTGTTTCTTCACCCCTTCCAGGAAGAAACAAGCTTTTGTATCAGTAGAAGTGGATAATTGTTACTCAAGAGTATAATTATTAACATAGGCTTCCTACACACAGCTCACCTCAAGAATATCAGTTCACATTCACATTATTTAATTAGCATGCAGTGATACTGGGGTACAGTTGTTATGCCCTATGTATAGCCTTGCTATCTTACATATTTTAGAATAATGAATGTATAATTATGATATGCAAATTTTGACTTTTTCACTGGTATGATAATGTGTCACCTAATTTGGACCACTTCTCTGTGTACCAATTTGTAGTAATAAAAAATTGCACTTTGGTTCCATCTGTGTTCTTATCAGAATGTGAAGTATAAGGCTGTTAGTACAATAGTCCACTGCAGTTCATAGACTTTATAGCTGAGATTATTACACATGACTGCCTGGAAATGAACCATAACTAACCATGGCTTGGTGAGCTAAAAACAGCACTATGCAATATCAGACAAACCCCCATATCTCTTGTTTCATCTCTCATTACTAGTATAGACAAAGAACTGGACATGCAAAGGAGAGGAAGACAGTAATTTTTCTGCTTGCTAAAGGAATTTCTTATTTGGTCAAGAGATATGTTGGTCAAGAGATGACTTTAAGATACTAATTCAAATCTTGCTTGGAAGATAAGAGGCAGGGCCCAGTAGACCTGAATATCACACAAGGAATAACAAAATATAATATTACTGTTATATTTGGCATTTTGTACTAAAGACTATATTTTATGGATTTACTACTTTAGATTTGTACCTAATTATAACAAAAATAATTTGAGAGACCATAATAAATTTTTTGTGCAGAATTCAATTAAGCATTTGAGATGATATGAATTTGTAACGCTGTGTAATGTTTTGAATATTTATTGCATATCTATTTTATGTTGAGCATATTGTTATACCCTCCAGGACATTTTGCAGAAGACATTTCATTTGAAGTGTTATTTCCTGAAGGAATAAGCAGAAGTATAATTCTTCTCTATTGCTTCAACATGTAATGGTACACCTCTCAAAGACATTATCTAGCCAACTTTTTGTCTAATTAAAATCAAACTGTTATCAGGCACAAATGTAGTAACTCAAGCTAGTGATGGTCTACTTACTTACTCACTTTGTATTTAAAATATTTTCTTTGACATATAATCATTATTGCACAATCTTGAAATTGCAGGTAGGGAATATGATTGTACATTAATCAAATATTATTCTGGACCTAAAAGAACAGTCTTCTAGGTGATACTTGCCCCAGAGAGATTGTAAAACAGTCATTTAGCTTCCATATGCAAACTATTCCTCACTACAGGGAAATATTTAACTTTCAACCTCTTGGGCAAACTGCAGTCTATTAACTGACCATCACTGAATCTTCACTAAATCTACCAAAATATCCTAATGAACTGGTCTGTCATGGAATGATTGCAGAGAAAAAAGACAAAAAGCAGAAGCTGTAGAAAACTTCCATCCAAATAGAAGACCTATTTCTTCCTCACTATCATCTCTAACCTAAGTGCACAGCAGCATGGAAGTTTGTAAAAGAAAGCAAATATAGCCAACAAAAAGATCCATCCAAAAATATAACAAAACTACACCTCAAAGTATCCAAGAAGCCTGAAAAAAATGAGGCACTGACTGTATGTGCCTCCTCTTTTGGAGGAATGAAAATGCAAATAATCCATACTGGATGTTATTCTTGTTGTTTAGTACACTGCTATGAGGTGTTCAGATTTGATGATGACAAGTGCAGCGTGCAAATATATATACAGAACATAATAAAAATATTTATGAAATGAGCTATAGCTCAGTAAGATGAGCAGTGCTGACACATCAAGAAAATCAAATGTCTGGTACAATTTATATTATTTTTGTACATGCAAATAACTGGTTTTTTCATTTCTATAATAACACACAAAATCTTACATAGAATTCAAAAAAAAGTAAGTCCTTAATGCAACTGTAGGAATGCCATTTCTTGTGGGGCGATGGTTGAGTAGTTACATTAAGCAACAAGAATGAAATGCTTCTCAAAAGCTCAAATTACTTGTGTTGAATTGGTTTGAATAAATCCCTGCTTTCTCTTCTGTTCTCAAAAATTCTTTTGTGTTCTTGAGTTGCCTTTTGGTGTGAGAAGTACTTTTCAAGTTATATCTGTCATCCTCAAACCTCTCACCATGGGTCTTCCACGGGGCCAGACATACTCAGTGCCTTCTGAAGTATTGCATTGCTTTGGACTGAATCTTCTATGCCCTGAGTCATCATGGCTGGGCTTTGCGAACGAAGATTTGGGCAGGGCTCTACCCACGCTTGCTGCAAGCGCGCTGATGGCTAAAGAGGCCGATGCGAGATAGGCAAGGCCGGTTGCAAAAGGCACAGCAGAAAGTCTCCATAGGCGGTGTTGGTGAGGCACGGTTCTTTCTGCGTTGTCTTTTCTCCTCCAGACTGATTCTGCGTGTGTTCTCAAAGGAAGCAGCAGCCTTATGGATAAAGCAAGCTGAAACGCACTGGCTTCTGGCAATCAGCATTTTTGCTTTTTTATTCTACAAGGGTAAAATAACGCATAAAGCAATTGTTTAATGCAGCTTTTGGCTGTCTCCTAACTCTGTAAATAGCATGCTGCCAAGCACATGAAAGATAAAAAAAGGCAACCATAGACACCATTACTGGTTGTTGGTCATTGAGACCCAGCAGTAGATTTAGAGGAGGCAGTGAGGGTTTTTTTATTCCCAGATGAAGGCACTACCCTTAGGATAAATGTTAGTTTGGTCTTTGTAATGGCTATTGAAAAGGTTCCATTCTGTTTGCTGACAAGGATTTTATTTATCCCAATAAAATCAGGTCTGCAACACAGACATGTGCTAACAGAAGATGGTAGAATTGACCTTTCTGTCATCTTCTTTACTATGATTTTTTTTTTTTGTACTAATGGGATTTGCACACCACATCACACCCCATCCCCTAACTATCATCTCCTAAATGTTGACATGAGCTGTAAGAGCTAGAAAAACTTATAATATTTCCATGTCTGAAAATGTGTATGTCATTCTGTACAAAGAGGGGAGGTGTCTTCTTCCTCTATCAGTACTTTGGTCTAACACTTTCAAGCATCACTCCTCCACTCCTTTCTCCTTAATTTTACTCTGTTGCCCTCCAATATTTGCAGCCAGGCTATTCAGGGTAATTTTAGGTATCTAGGTCTTGCTAATTTCAGGGTTGAATACTGCTGGCATTCCCTGTTTTCTTAAGCATCAGGGGGTGAGACTTCTTTCTTGAAGACACATTACCTAAATAAAAACGGTTGTTATTGTGTCTTCTTTTTCATATTTTGTTCTAGCAAATATACTACTTTCCTCTTTCTTTCCTAAACCCTAACAGTTGTCTCATCACAAACATTAACCAGTGGGGAATGGTTGGTAGCAATATTATGTGATACATTAAGTTAGTGTCTCATTTTCTCATAAGTACAAGTTCCTTAGCAGTTTCCTGTGAAAAGTCAAATACTGTAGCTTTTAAATTCCAATTTTAGCAAATTTCACTGCACAAAATATTAATTTTTCTACCCATTCAATGCCTATTTTGAGTAAGAGTGTTTGCATATCAGATATCTGTTTTTAAGGTTGATGCAAGTACTACCAAGGGCCTTTAGAGCTACAAACTTGACTACACAAAAGCCACAAAAATGTCAAGGAACATTTTCAACTCACACAATGCAATTCTCCAGAAAGGTGTTGTCTACTCACCCTCTTGACTTACACAACCACACATCAAGACTACATACATTTATTCATCAATAGGAAATGGCTTGGGCAGGGAAAGGAGAGAGAAGAAGGGATATTTTCCAGTTTTGAATTGATCCTGGTCTTCCTTTTACCTTTGATCAAGGCCAGTGTCATCTTTTAAAGTACTAGTCCTGACTGTCATTCTACATATGAAGAATGGAATTTGGTGTTCAGCAGGCTAGTAATTCCATCATTGTTCAAGCCCCTCTTCTCCTGACTCAGTACGATTTGTATTTCACCCCATAGTACAAACACTATGATGGATGACTGTTATGTCAGCCTAGAAAACTGTAGAATACACATGGGTGTACATCACGGAAAGCAGGAATGATACTATCAGCTTAGAATTGTGCAGACAAATTCTAGCCCAGTTCTTTAGTTCAGTGATACCTTTTTTTTTTTTTAACCAGGGTTTATTGTCTTCTCACTCTAGTGTATAATTTATTGAAAAAAGAAGCTAATATTGTGACTTGCATAGGTAGCCTTATATCTCTTTAACCTCAAAAAGTTATATGAACTTGTAACTGAGTGAGTTTTTCTTAATATTTTTTTTTCTTGTTTCTAAGAGTTCGCGTGCTGTTTTTATAATGTTTTCATTGATGTCAAGACCTTGGTATGAAAACAAGACTTGCACTGTACTAATTTACCCCATGGTCTCCTGTGTCTTCCTTTGCCTCTCTCCTTGAGCAACTGGCGTAGCTGCAGGACTGTTTACTCCACAGCTTATTTCCCCTTTATCTTTGATGTCCCAGGATGTCAAAGGCTGTGAATTTAATATTGATTTTATAAAGTACTTTTACTGTAACATGTCAGTTAGGATTAGCTTCAACCTCGAGGAAGCTCAGGCAGCGAGCTGGATTTGCACGCAATGTGGCTCTCTAGCTCTCAGACTCTTTTCCCGAGCGAATGCTTTATTTATAAGAGTGACAGTGTGCTGTGAAAGCAGGGATAGCACACAGCCCCCAGCTATCTCTGTGTCTTGTATACACAACGTCAGTGCCCTGTGTATACATTAGGCTTGAAAATGTAAGTGGATCAGAGAGACGTATCATTTGCTGGTATGTAAACAGACAGATGAGTTTATAGATCGCATTAAACCCCAGTGGCTGTAACTAGTGGAAGAGACTTCCTGGAGTCCCAACCCCCATCTTACTCTTCCTTGTTTCTCCTTATGCCATCAACACCAACACCAGGACTCAACTCCTTTAGTGAGCAAATAAAGGCATCTTTCCAAAGGAGGAATCACAGCTGAAGAATGTTCTTGCTCTATCCTGTTCCCTTAACCTTTTATTGCTCCTTTGAAATGCCAGGTGCAGATGGAGTGTATTAACCCACAGATTAATCTGCAAAGTCTTTCATAACTCAGTATTGATCCTTCACTCAGTCCCAGCAAAGGTGAAGAGTTTGTCTTGATATCTCCCATTTTTTCTTTCTTTTTTTTCTGGTTCTTTTACCTTATGCTTTTGAAAAAGAACCAAATTGCTGTTGCAATATTTTGTATCTAAAACAGTGAGGTGATGTTTCTTCAAAGACTGATAAAGCTGAAGAATGGAATTATGCTCTCAAGGGAACAGCCACCAGTTTTCTTGTGTGTTGAGCAAATCATGCCAACTGATTACACACTGTTAATGAAAGATTAACTATTTAATGCATTAGCTTTTTGTGAGCACATAGAACAGCTGTGCACTTGGGCTATGTCTGCCACATTCATAGCATGTTTGATTTCTCATAGCTCCCCATAGCTTAGGTCTTCTGAGCATGTTGAAAATATTTATTGTTTGGTTCATTAATTATTCTGTAAGCTTTGACTTTGAAGCCTATGCACACTTATGGCAACACATAAATAATAAAGAAGTTATTATACTTTACATACAGCATATATGGCTGCTTATAAAATATCATTCATAGAACTGCATTATTATTCTTTTTAATTTCTTTAAGTTGTTTTGCTTAGCTGTTTATGACAATTTGAGCATTGATCTAAGCCATTTTCATAAAATATAAGCCATTCCAGTGTAAAACCTGCGAAACTTCATAAATAATATTGCTGAGCTTCAGTAATTGAGGAAATAAGCTGGTAAAATTTATCTTACTTTCCTGTTTTGTATAACGTGGCAAATAAAGAAACTGCAAAGCAACATTTGTGATTTCAGTTGTTGCAGGGAATAAATTGAAAGTATAAAATTGAAACCAACTGTCGTAAGTACACATATAACCTTCCCATTTATAGTGGAGATGCAACAGTATTTTTGGTGATATCAGACAAGCATGACTTTAGGTAATAAAGAAAAAGTTACAAATTTTTTTTGCATAAATCTTCATAAACTGATAACAGGCTCAAAATCTGCAAATCCAACTCCAAAAGTAATATCTCAAAACTTAAACTCAGAAAGATTTTTCTTTGGTGTCCGCTCTCCCACTTCTTAACCATGACAGAGACACTGAGTGGAAATAGCCTCAGAAAATATTTTATGTATTTCCCTCCAGGATAAGAAGACAACAGGATTCCCAATGCTACATAAAGTGAAAATTTCAACACTGGATACCAGTCCTTAGAATTTTGGACATATGTTAACTAAATAATCAAATGAAGTCTAAAGCATTTTTAATACAACCTGTCACTACTGCCAGTGTTACCATCAGCCCATAAATATTTGATATACCTGAGAACACCATCTCTTCTGTTTCCTTTGCATTAGGTTCCCAATGTATCATACCTAGTTCTTTTAGAATTCAAATATTACTTTTTGCCTGACTATGTAATATGATGTGCTACCTTTTCCAAACAAGAAGAAAATTACCTTCAGAGAAATCTGGCTATATTTAATAGGGTATGTGATAAACAAGTAAGGATAACATGTCAATCTGTAGAAAAAAAATTCTGATGGCTAAGCTTTCATTCAGTTTTTATGAAATTCATGCATACAAGATGTGATGACCAACGAGGATTTGCTTTAAAATTCAATGAAAAGCAATGAAAGTCAAAACTTTATAATTAATTTTTGTGTTAATAGAAGTAAAGCAATTGGTTCAGTACAGAGTAATACAAAACTGAGTATGCTCTGACAGTTTTGTTACCAATTAAACATCTGAACATCTGTTCAAAATATAGCCCTATATTTTTAAGAATGTGCACACAACCCAACCCATCAAAGTTCTCTGATACCCAGTTTTACCCTGAAAAGGGTGTTGATCGCAACACATCAGAAGAGCTGGACTTTGGAGATGTCTCATTCCACAAAAATAATCCATGTATATGTGCAAATCCATTCACGGGATATTTGTTTATGACTACTACTTCAAGGAAACATATGCTCAAGGGATTTTTAACAAACCTGCTCTCATGGGTGGTTGTAGATGTCTCCTTATCTTTTACATGTTAGAAAGACATGTAGAAACAAAAAAAATCCTTCATATATTGAAGCCCGAGCAGTCAGTTGTGTATTAGGGGACTCTTCTGTCACAGACAATCCAAAGACTGACAAACCGATAATGGACTTCTAAGAGTTTATGCTCAAAGTTTCCAAAAATACGTTAAACTCTTTTCATAGCACATTTATAAAGTATTTAATTGTTACTGCTGCTCCAACATACAGCAGCAGGAGGCACAGAAAGTGTAATACTTTCTAATATCACCCAAAGACTCTATGTTCCGGTCAAGAATTGAATGAAGGTCTTCTGAATCTCTGTTCACAGCGAACTGCTTTGCTTTCATCCAATAATCCCTGGCTGCCAGGGGCTGTTGCAGGGTGGCCTAAATTAAAGGAACCCTGAGGGAGTGTCAATTTGTGCCATAAGGTCAAAACAGTCTCTGTTAACCCAAGGGCTTTGTTAGCACAATGGTGGCGTAGCCACTTTGGTGAATTTTCCCTGTTGCTCAACTGAGCACAGCCTAGACAGCCCTAAACACTGGATATTGAGATGCTTACATTCATTTGCCATCAGAAAGTCTTAAACAACAATTTATACTAACAAAGTTCAGGCTAATGCTGTTAATGAATAGCTTGTATTTTGTTGAATGTTGCAAGAATGCTGTAAAAATAACTTGTTTCTACACTTTAAAGAATATCCACATTTTCTAAAAAAATTACTTGAAAGTAAATTAAGCTATTTACTATTCACTATTTTTTACTTTTTCTCAAGAATAATACTTTCAGAACATTGATAGGAACATAAATACTTGTAAACAGCAAATAATGAGGTGTATAAAGATAGTTAATTTGAATAGCTGTTCAAAATTTAAACAAAAGTTTATGAGCAGTCTTTTGAAATATTTGACCAGCTTCTCCTAGATATACTTCAATAATAGACACATGGATTCATTTCAGCATTTATGACATATTTCATATATTTATGCATTTTCTCATTAAACCATGAAGTGGATTTCTCCCATCTGCCATGCTATTAACTTTATTCATTAGCAAAGATAAATTTAAACACAGTGATTACCTCAAAAATACTATAGCTCTACAATTCAGCTGCAATGCTGTCTTCTCTGTTTGGGGACAAATCTTGAGTGTCAGCTCTGACTTCAACATTGGTGAATGGATGAGAAGGAAAGCAAGGATCTGGCATAAGAAAAACTATCTCTGTTCTTCACAAAGAGAAAGCAAACATTGTTCCTAATGTTTCAGTGAATTAAGTTTGGGAATGTGTCCATAAAACCATTGATGTGTTTTGTAAGTAGTGTACTGACAGCAAGATACAAAAACCAGTATCTTCTATGTGCCAATTACATGTTTGCATGTTGGCCATCTCAATTTCAAAAAATGACTCCTAAGGTTACATCCCACTTTCATCCCAAGTCCATTGGGGAACTGTCAGTTTATGGAGGTTCTGTTTTATGTGTTGGTACTTGCTGTTCTTGCACTCTGAGCATCCATGGATTTATTCTCAGAGTCACTCACACAAACTACTGTTTCTTTTTCTTCACCATATTTCTCTTTCCACGGATTTTAAACTCTTTATTTATTCTTTTATTCCCGTGTATTTTCTGTTTGCAATTGCACGCTTCAATTTTGCAATTTAGTGTGTACATTTGTTCTCAGTGGGAATTCATTTTGCCTGCTAGGAAGATGATACAATAATATTTCTATGTATTTTAACTACATCTCCATTTAAGGTTTTGCACAAAACATCTTCCTAGAACTGATACTTTAGTTAGGACAGAACATGCAGGACAAGTACTCATCTCAGGTGGAGTAAACAGCTATGTCCTTCACATAATGATTGGGGGGAAGGAAATCTGGTACAGACACCTCAAACGTGGGGCCATCTATTTTAATAAAACAAAGAATGTTTTAGTAAATTGGGTTATATTTGAAGTTCAACCATACAAGGTGAGCATCTTTTGTCAGCAGAGAGAGAGCTGTATTAAACTGCAGCCACAGCCAAGAGATTTCTACTGCCCAGCAACTTCAGGGTATCCCCTTCCAGCTCAAAGCCAGATAGCAAAATACTGGTTTTTCATATAGCCCTTTACTGCCTAGGATTTTGCATTACTTTGTAACAGAAATTTGTTAATGCTATTTTTATGTAAGCAGAGGACAGAGGATGCTCTTGGATCTTTTCAATGATCGGTCCCCCATTTCTTGATCTTTCCATCCATTGCTACCACCATGTCTTCATATTTTCCCTCATATACATTTCTTCTTCCTAAATGCCTCAGCAATGAGACTTTAAATTTGTATGTCTCCACTGTGGTCTGCTTCAGAGGGATTCTCAGAATGACCTGTCTTCCCAAGGACAGGATAGAAACCTTTTTTCATGGAAGACTAAAATCTGAATAAGAAGTAAGATATGGGTGATAGCAAAACACCCCTAAAAACGTAGATAGGACATTATTTTCAGATCCCATTGAATCCCTCAAGTGTTTTCTAGCCAAGTCTTGTTTTGATACTCCAGTGTTCTTGTCTTTGTGTACTGTGCTAAAATTAGCTGCATCCTTGAAAGCCTTATAAAATGTCATTGGATATATTCAAGCATTTACATGTTTTGATGTTTCGCCTTGTTTTGAGCAGTATAACTTAATCAGCAGTCATGTAGCAACATCCAAGACAAATACAATAATAGCCTTGTGTTCTATTTTTCATTAATTGAGATGGGGCTTGCACTGCCTTCCATTGCACTTGTGTTCATTTCTCTTTTTTTTTCTATGAATAAGAACAGAAATATATTTTTTCATTAGCAATGAAATAATGTCTGTAATAATATCAAGCTGCTTTCATCAAATTCCATATGATTATGATAAATGTTGATATTATATTCAATTTGGAGTCTCTTCTATTTATGTCATGTTGCATTTTTTAGGACTTGGAAGGCTAACGCCATGATCTAGCTTAAACAGATGCAAATTAGGATTATAGCCAAAAATGTGAACCAGGAAATGTATTACCGGTTGTTGTGAGAATGTCTCCTGTAATACCTTGAAAAATAAATAAAATATGTTACTTTCATTTTCAGAAATGAGTTGTAAAGTGTTGTATATCGATCAGAACTTCCAGTGTTGAGGCCTTTTCATTTTTCTTGGAAAACTCATAATTTGCTGTTCAGAAATCCAATTAGTTCTTTCACAATCTTTGTGCAGGCTTCAATTGAAAGAGTAGTTCAGTATTAACCCTTGGAATTACCAAGAAAGAAATATTATTCAGCTTTTCCATACACATCCATGACTTAATAATAGAATCATAGAATACCAACTTGGAAGGCACATCAAGGATCATCTGGTCCAACCTTTCTTGAAAAAATTGCAGTCTAGACAAGGTGGCCCTCCATCTTGTCCAACCAAATTTTAAAAGTGTCCCATGTCGAGGAATACATCATTTCCCTGGGAAGACTATTCCAATGGCTGATTGTTCTCATGGTGAAAAATATTGCTCTTGTGTCCAATAGAAATCTCCCTAGTCTTTTCTATGTGACTCCTTGTGAAAAAGGGAGTTTCTGTCTTCTTTGTAGCTACCTTTCAAATACTGGAACTAGGTGATAAGGTCTCCCCTGTGCTTTCTTTTCTCAAGGCTAAAAAGCCCCCCTTCTCTCAGCCTTTCCTCATACGGCAGGTTCCCCAGTCCCTGGGTTATCTTTTTGGCCCTTCTCTGGACAATCTCCAGCCTGTCCACATCTGAACACAGTATTTCAGGTGGGACTTCTTTATCTCTGCTGTTGATGTCTTTGTTGATTGAACCCAGCCTCCTGTTGGCTTTCCTTGACACAGCAGCTCACTCACTGTACATTCATATTGTCCTGTTGTCCACCAGGATGCTGAGAGCCTTTTCCCCTGAACTGCTTCCCAGACCAGTAGATCCCAAACTGTGCTTCACTCCTGGACTACGATTTCCAAGGTGCAAAACCTTACATTTGTCCTTGTTGAATTTCATGAGGTTCTTGTTAGTTTTCTCAAAGTCTATTCATTCATATCAGGCTCTTTTTCAGTAAAATAAGGCTGAATTATGAAAGCTCGTTTTGAATTTACTGACTTGATGAATGTGCGGCATGTTTTAGTTACAGCTACAGTTTGTTAAATCTTTTTGAGGGTCACTGCACTTTTTACTGTTTGTTCCAATTTCTACTGCATAGGCATTCCTTCCTGGCAGGGATGTTTCTCAAGACCAGAAAACTGCACTCCTTTTTTATAATTTCTATACATCATAGGTACTCAGGAACAAATCGTTTGAAGCTGTGACTGGGATTGTTAGCAGTGAGAACTCAGTAAGTCTTTATGGCAAGCAGGATTGACAAGAATACTGGAAAACTGGGCTTTCTATGTCCCTCTTCCATTTATCAATATTGGGTGTGGAGTGTGGTAAGTTATGTCTGACTTTGGAAGCTATCTCCAGAAGAGTTGTATTTTATTTCAGTCCTTTTTTATGGAGAAACAAGCATCTTACTTTGTGGCACCTGTACTTGGAAAAAAGGTCACTGTTAAAGACAATGGCAAAATTCTTACTGGTTTCATTAGCAGCCAGACCTAACAACAAATTGCTGACTAAAAAAATACTATGGCATTGAGTTTACTCAATTATTTACAGTTCAGTTCTTAAAAATGTTCATGTGAAACTTTTGGCACTACTTTTAAAATATCAGATAAGTGTGTTATTTATAAAGCATTTTGCCTAAGAGTTCATGCTCTAGAGAAAATGCTTGTAGCTATTGAAAGACCGATTTTGTCTTTGCAAACCATCTGCCTTTTTTTTTTTTTTTTTTTTTTTTTTTTTTCGTGTGGGCTTTTTTTTTTTATTTCATTTTA
>VWZG01007286.1:92217-153064 GCA_013396735.1 Grallaria varia
ATAATGATACTGTAAGTGATCTCTGTCTCTTCAGAGGTAAAACCGCATAAAATGCTATGCAAGCCTCTGCCTGACTATGCTAAAAGGATTTGGCCAGCTTTAAATCTGAGCAGTGTAGCTGTTACAGATAACAGTGAAGTCACTTCTGATCATAGTCACAGCAACTCAATATTCACAGTCCACACCATAGTAACGTAGCTGTGATACTTAAATGGACAGACAGAACAATTCATTGTAATAAAGAATTTAATCTTTTTTATTAAAATAATAATAGATCTACCAATTCTCTGCTGCTAATTATACTTCATGCTAATAAGATCATATTTAAAAGCAATGCATTGTAAATATACCAAGCTACAGTTCCATTTAGAGATGCACAACATGCCAAAAGTATCTGGCATCAGTATCTTCAGAAACGGACACAGAAAAAAAAATCCTGTGAAGAGCACAGCTGTTGGCAAAGAGGGAAAATCTCTATATGGTAGTGTTTAAAAATAATTGAAAGGAGCTTGTTTGGGTTTTTTTATATAACAGTAGTTCTCAGAGTGCTGAACTCTTTTATTTACTGATGATAAGGAGGATAATAATACTGATGTACCAAGAATTAGCTGGACTGATAGAAGTTGTGCAGACTTTGTCAAAGTATCAATTCTTTATTCCTCTTCTTTCTGACAAAAGTCCATTTTGATATTCAACAGAACAACTAAAAATTCTATATTGTGCCAAGTGACTCCTTCAAATCTCTGCTATTTATCACACTTTATGCTTAAATTGCATATTTTTATTAATTAGAATAATTTAGATAGATTATAAATATGGGGATCTTTTCTGAAAACATATGCTGAAGACTTAGAGATGAAATGCAAAGAAGCTGACTTGATGCTCAATCCTGTCCCCATTTCAGGAAAGCTGACTGGTCTGTTTACTCTCTGAAAGACTGGACTTAATATGAGCAGGAACTACACAGGAAGGAAAACCTGGGAAAAAAGTGAGTTATTTAGGGAATAGAAGCAAATGTATAATGTAATTATCAATACCAGACTCAGAGAATACAAATTTCATGTGTATTTTAACCTTTGAGTAATTTCTTCTCTCAATATTCATTTATATATTTTACATAAAATTTGGACACTAATCAAAGCCTAATGACTGAACTTTATTTTAATTTCTCTGAGGATCAAAGCTTTACATTTGAAAGAAAACACATTTATTTATTTATCATGAAGTGTCAAAATATAAGTGAAAATGAAGCAGAAGGACAAGGATTAACTTAAGCATCTGGTGCCTTGTATTGTAACTAAAAGAGGTGAAATTGTTTTTGCTGTTTTGTAATATTCATATATTTATCAGTTTTCAATATTATCTTATGTTCAGGTGTATTTATGAGAAACGCTCCTGTACAGTTAAATACTTTCATTAAAATATAGTTAAGTAGTTCATAGGTGGTAAAATATTGATTATGCAAATAAACAACATGGATGAAACATAGGAAACATTGGAAAATGCTAGTGCACACAAGATCTCCAAGTTGTAGCTATAACTAAAAAACTTTATTGCAACAGTGTTAATTAGTTTAATTCCATGAGCAGAAACGATAGAGCTGGAATAGAAACGGAGTGGAATGAAAATTCTATTATATTTCCTAGCAGAGTGTTTCTTACCTTTTTATTTACCATAACTGTAGGAGAAAATTAGAACCACCACTTTACTTCTGTACAAAACACAGGCAGAGAAAGGGCTGACATCTGGCCACAGGAGTGAACGGCAGTATGGAGAAGTGAGTGGTGGCAGAAAGACAGCCTAGAACTACAACTCAATCTAAGTTATATTTGTGAACGTTACAGATTCAGGGTTTCAACTCAGCCAATCTCTATCTTTGCAGGGAATCTGAAATACAGGATCACAGATAAATTTCAATGACGTATGGATATGAATGATCCACATATTCTTTAACAGGTGGGTAATGAGTAACATCACACTGAGTCTTCAGAAAAACATGGGATATTTTATTTGGGCAGCGATGTCAGAACCTCACAAGGGAGCAATAACTGAGATACCATCTTTCTTTTTCTCTTATGATAATTTGTAGATGGCTGGTGAGGGTAGGGTTAACTTGTCTTCCATGAGTTGAACAGATATAACAACTGCCTGCCCTCAATGTAAGGACTGCCAGCAGCACAAGAAAGAAGTACAGCTTGGCTCAGATGGAAGCCACTTCCTCCAAAAGGGATTATAACAGGAGTGATTTCTAAGAAGCTTTTCATACTGGCATACAATCAGACTTGGTTCATGACTAAGAGAAATCTTAGCTGCAAGAGCCACTTCTGCTGTTTTCCATGTGTTTCTAGATACATATGATCCTTGATACGTGGAATTGCTTTCTACCTGCAACCCATAAAAAAAAATATCTATGGAAAAGACCATGTCTACAGACAAGTTCTTGTGTTAATTTAGCACAGTTATGGACAAGAACACTTTTTCATTAAGAATCCTGAGGTCTTAAATCCCTTTATGTGATAGCTACCTTTAGATTTTATTATAACCAAAATTATATTCCTCTAACACTGTTATTTGATCAGGGATCATTCACAACTGCATCTAAAACAACATAGACAGATTGTGTTTCATTGAACACAAGCATTACCTCAGGATATCTCATTTTATTATTTCCACTAATCATACACTGCATGTATTGTTTCAAGTGTTTTAAAAAGACAAAAACAACTTAGACACAGCCAGTATGTCCTTGGTAAGTTATACAATGACAATGTGCATGGTATTAAACCTCAACAGTGAAGGCGTGGAGTTGTACAAGGAATAAGTAATTCTTTTCAAGTATCATTTTCTGTTTTTTGCAATGAATTCCTAGAAGACTCGATTTTGCATTCCCCAATTGCCATCTCAGGGAGGCTGTGCATATGTGAGGAAAAACAATGCCCTCTTCTGGAAGGGAAATCAATTTAGTTGCCTCAATGCGAATGAAGGGCATGAAAATTAACAGAATATTAGGAAAATACGTAAAATTTAAGTTCCTAAATAGTAGCATTGTGTTAAATCACTAAGTGACTAAATAGTTATGGAAAAGTACTTACTACCCACTTTTCATGTCAAATTATCTTTTAAATATGACACCATAGTAATGCTTGCAATGATCATTAAATACTCTGCATCACGGACACGGAGTAAACATTCTTTTGTTTCTTCAAAATATGAACTGAACCCTGGCTGTTATGGTCAGGAAAATATTTGTTTTGTTTTACTTTTCAGGAAGCCAAGTAACCAGTATTGCACATCCAAAATAAAATAATTTTGTGTATACCAGTTGTTCAAGGTCAAAACTTTTATAATACACATCTTTCCTGTTGAAACTTTGTGAGTACTTTATCAATGACAGACATGAATGCCTCTCACTATAACCAAAAGATTTTTAGTATCAGCATGTGACTGTTATTAAGAATTCCTTTCTTAAACTAGGTTCTTTTAGTGCTCTTCAGTCATACACCAGTAAGACTTTAAATGTAAATTTCTTTGTTCTGTGTTTTCAATAAAAAATTCAACATGTAAGATTCACAGACTCTAATGTTTAAGACTGTAGGCATTACATTGGAGTGGGTACAGGTTTTGCTACGTATAAGCTAACTGCTTTTAAGGATTTACAAAGTTCACAGTCTTTAAACTGTGGGGTGAATTCTGTCCTCAGATGAATGCATTGAATTCTCCTTAAATTCAATGTGAGTCCTATGTGAATGACTCAGGGCAGGAAATGGCCTTTAAGAGGGATTGGTTTGCCTTTTAATAATTTATTTGCTACAAACAGAGGCTTTAAGCAGCCTCTGGACTAATTTGCTGTTCAAGCCAAACAGCAAACCTCTGACATTAGGTTGGGAGAAAATATGATTAATCTTCAATACAAACTGGACTGGGAAAAAAGGTCTTCCCTGTGTCATGTTCTCCACTAGAGACTCTCCGCTGGCAGTGGTTCAGGTAAGGAGGCTGTGCCCCATGTTCAGCAGCATGATGGGAGCAGCCTGGGCTGGCAAGGACATCCACACACAGTGGCTGTCACTGCCTCGTGATTCTTTTCACCACCTTTTCTTTGCAGGGAGCCTGGATATGGAGACAAATAGACAGCGGCTTCCCCACCTCAAAACTTCCACTGTAAATTCATACTTAAGATAACACAAATGTAATATGAAAAGGGGGGGTGTCCATCAGTATCGATGGTCCAGAGATTTCCAGCCATTACACTTTATTGTTTCCCTGAAATGTCCTGTGATCAAACAGAACAGATTCAGGCATGATTTTGTCACTTACAAATCATAATTGAACGACAAAACTGTATTTGTAAATCTCATGAAATTTTGTCCTCAGCTTCTTTTTCTACTTTTTCTCTCTATGTTTTCCATTTTCCTGTTTCCACTACCTTAGCTGGTCCAAAATTGGTATAAGCTGAAAATGAAACCATGCTCCCCCCACCTGCTTGTAGCACAGGTGTCAGAGATTGTAAAAAGTATTTGTCAGAAATAATTATCTGCAAAAGTCTTGCTTCTCCAGGGTGTGGTTCCTTTGCAATATTCTGGAAGTACTTCGAAAGGAATTTATAATTATGATAGGTCTGAGAGAAAGCTAAGGTGTGAAAAAAATCTAAGAGGAAAGGATGAAAGGAGAATCTTTATTCTTGATTTCATGAGACTGTTAAGCACAGTCTGTTAAAAATAAAAGTTATTTCAGACCAGAATGTTCTGGTGTCTTAGGAGGGGTCATTCATTCTTAAACCATGAAGTAAAGCAAGATGTAAATTCCAACCATGTACTCAGCAGCTTCAAATGATACTGCAGGTATTCAGAACTAGCAAAGTAGAAAGCCAAAAGAGATTTATAATTTGCATGAGTTTTTGCCTATTAACAATTGAGAAAAATTTAGTCCTTCAGAATCTTTGATAACACTACACACAGAGTATTTTGAAAAGGCACCATAAAAGAAAGCTTCTATTATCAGAGATGGATGTAAATTATTTTGAACATCAGCTCCCAGTGAAAGTCCAGCTCTTTTATTTTAAAGGTCCTATCAAAAGATCACAATTAAAATATTTGTAACATAGCTTTGAAGCCTTAAGTTTCATTATGAGATGAAGAGCAGCTACTCAGTCATCCAGTTTCTATGGTGGTATCATATTAACAAAAAAGTGCAGGTAATTAATAGATCTTTTGGGTTGTACTTTATCCTTTTGCTTTCGAGAGAGGGCACAGATCTGCCTCAAAGAGGAGAACTGTTCTTGGTGTCAGTACAAGAAAGAAGGTCCTGCACTCTCAGTGCAAGAAAGAAGGTTTTGTTAATATTTAGCATAAAAAGGGTTATCTGTATTCCAAAAATAGAAGATTCAAGATAAAGTCCTTATGCATTGATTCACACTGTATGACATTGTGCTAATTGCAAGTGACACAAAAACCTTTGCTTCTGAGGGTCATTTTTAAGTCATTTTATGGTCATGTGCTTGAAGCTCTGAAAAGTCATACAGAAAATGAAAGAAAATATTTGAGTCAAAAGGAAATATTACATATTAAAACACCAAGTGAAAAGGCAACAAGCAAAGTAAATTAATAACTTGGTTTTGCATCTATTTAATAGAAATTTCCCATCATAATTATATAGCAAACCCAGACTTGTACCAAATTTATGGAAAGTTGTTTTGGAGTAAGGGGAGTATGCTGAATGGGTTAACCAGAAGAAAAGAACTGCCTTATAATACCTGCTATCTCTGATTATTATAAGCTTGCAGACAAATATAATTACAGTGTGTGATGTCTGTTTATGTTTTTGAAAGCTTTGATTGTATACTCTTATCTGTATTACACTGCAAAACAGCATAAACATTTATATTGTATAGTAACTCTAATCCAATGATAATGCCCTGAGCTATGGGTGTCACTTCAAATTGCGAGGATTTATGTGATACTTATATCTGCCTTTTTCAGGTGATTTTGACCACAGTGCACTTAGTGTTATACTGACTTGTAGAATATGGAAGCTGATTAATAGATTAATAAAGCAATAAATCCACAATGTAGAGAGGAGTGACATTACTTAAATAAGAGCATGTATAATAAAATCATAATTACTCCAGAGTTTCATTATCTCATACAGAAAATGAAAGGGAGGATGTAGTAACTTTGGAAGGATTGAAATATTGAGATAGGACCTCTCAAATTTTAGAGACAGAGTAGATTTTACAGGGTAGATTATATTCAAATTCATCATTACATGTTACCAATGTGCACTTTATATTTACAATAAAAGCTTTTAGGTTGCACAGACCACACTTCTACTTGATTCTTTAAAGATTCTGAGCCCTGGAAGGCAACAGCCTGAAAGAAATAGGCAGATATTGTATTTTCCTTGTATTTGTAGTTTATTTTTTTTATTAATTTATATGTGCATTATGAAAGAAATGACTGACAGAACTGAACACAGGATTTGTATGCAGCTAATGCCATCTCTCAACTTGAAAAGAAGTTGAATCTCTGATCTAGAGGCAGGCAGTTCAATAGCGCGGTGGTTTAACCCCAGCCAGCAGCTGAGCCCCACAGAGCCCCTCACTCACTCCCCCATCAGCAGGACTGGGAAGAGGATCAGAAGAGTAAAAGTGGGTTGACATAAAGACAGTTTAATAGGGAAAGCAAAAGCCACACACGCAAGCAAAGCAAAACAAAGCATGCATTCCCCCCTTTCCATGAGCAGGCAGGTGTTCAGCCATCTCCAGGAGAGCAGGGGTCCATCAGGCATAGCAATTACTCAGGAAGACAAATGCCATCACTACAAATGCCCCTGCCTTCCTCCTTCTTCCCCCCACTTCAAACACTGAGCATGCGTACGGTCTGGAACATCCCTTGTTGTTGTTGTTGTTGTCGGGTCACCTGTCCTCACTGTCTCTCCTAACTTCCTGCACAGTTCCAACTTCTTTGCCAGCCTGGAAGTACAAAAAGCAGAAAAGTGGCTCTGTGTAAGCACTGCTCAGCAATCAAAAAATCATATTTATATTATCATCTCAGTGTTCAGCACAAATCCAAAACACAGCCCCACATTAGCCACTGNAACACTGAGCATGCGTACGGTCTGGAACATCCCTTGTTGTTGTTGTTGTTGTCGGGTCACCTGTCCTCACTGTCTCTCCTAACTTCCTGCACAGTTCCAACTTCTTTGCCAGCCTGGAAGTACAAAAAGCAGAAAAGTGGCTCTGTGTAAGCACTGCTCAGCAATCAAAAAATCATATTTATATTATCATCTCAGTGTTCAGCACAAATCCAAAACACAGCCCCACATTAGCCACTGTGAAAATAATTGTCTAGCCCAGCCAAAACCAGTACAATAGCCAAAGGTTCCCAGGGAGATAATAAGGAGACTTTAAAATATGCTCTCACACTACATGATGCACATGTACAGATCATATATAGTGTAGCATCTGATTTGATAGGTATGTGGGGTCACTAAGGGAAATTATGACACAGTGTGAATGCTCACTCCAGTGGGGTGACAAGTCACTCTGAGCAATGCCCAGATCCGTGAGATCTGCAGTTTCCCACTCCCTGGCTGCAATCAGGTAATGAGAAAGGATGAACCAGAAGAAGTCCGTGTCAAAGATGCTTTGTGGGCTTTTGGCTGCTTGGGCTCAGGGCCAGAATGCTACAGCTGTGTAGCCCCCAGTCAGGCACCTGTTCGAGGAGGAGCTGTGAGAAGATTTGGCACAGCTTGTGCCCCTGCACTCAGGAGCTGCACCAAAGCTGGGCAATTGCCCTTGTTCCCTGTCAGGGCTGCACAGCACCCATGCAAGTGCCCAGACACATAACTCACCCATCTGAATCCAATCTGCTGGCCAGAATTTCCTGGACTGACCTTGCACCTGCCTTACTGCTTCTGGATTTTCCTGCTATCCAACTTGTTGGCTGATTGTCCTCAGCCCTGCTCTGCCCTTCTTGCTGAGGTACTGTGGGACTTGTCCATCAGGCCATTGCCTTGCTGCTCTTGGCTCTGCCTCACCACCCCAGCATCACAGTCTGCTGCTGCTGCTCCTTCTCTGTCACAGCCCAGTAGGAACTTGAACACTGTTGGAAAGAGGAAAGCATCTAACGAGGATATCCTTACTTAGGCTTAGCTTTCAGCTTCTGTGGAACACAGAGGTTCCTTTGTGATATGCATTCCTTTTGTGACATTAGTGTCATCAAAATTTTGCAAGCCCATGAACGGAGAGGTTGATAAGCAGCACTTTTAATGCGACTCACATAAAACACTAACCACTTTGCCATCCTAGTCCTCTCATATGTAATGTTTTTACTCTCATTTAAATATATTTATTTGAAAGTAAATATATAAGATCAAGCCTCTGAGTGCCAATAATACAATAATGTTTCCAGGACACTGTTAGTAGCAGTGAAAATGCATTCTCTACATCATCATAAATGTAAATCAGAGCAAGTAACGTTGACGTAGCATGTACAGTGTCTTGATTCTGTCTATATAAACTTACCATACAGTCACAGAACTACAGTAAGGCAAAATGAACATTCTCATTCATACTGTTTATGCTCCAGCTTGCTCCATGTATATAGAAATAAGTTGAGACATTTAAAATAAAGCAATCTTTGGCACAAACACTCAAGCACACACTACTAAGTGCATGATTTTTTCTGTTTCTCATCATTTAGAATCCAATATCTAAGAATGTTTTAAGACAGAAGAAAGTGCTTACATGCCAAGAATGGTGCTTAATTTATCTGTGCAGCACTTATTTTTTTGCAGCTTGTGAATTTCCTCTTTATCTAAAATTTAACTGAATTTTCAGGAATGGTGTTTCCAATTTTTTTGTATACCTAGCATAATAAAAATCTGAAAACAAAACTCAGATACAGATACTACAGATAGTGTCATGAAACACAATTTTAAAAGTTGTAGAGGAGTTTTTAACCAACCTTCCAGGAGAAGCTGGTGAGAGGGTCCTTGCATCACCCACAGGAAGGGCTCCAGACTGTCTCTGCCACCACTGCGGCCACCACTGTCACACAAACTTTGGACATGGGCACTGTGCTCTCCCTGTCCCTGCCAGCCACCAGCGAGTCCTTGCAGCCCTGTGGGGTGTGCTTATAGTGGATCCAAAATGGCAGGCAGGACTTCAGTGTTCAAAAGTTTCAGTTGCTGCGTTGTTGTTTGTTCTGTTGTTTTGTCCTATATATTTCTAGTAAAGAATTGTTACTCCTTTTTCTACATTTTTGCTCGAAAGCTTTTTCATTTCAAAGTTAAGGAGAGGTCTTCTTTCTATTCCAGGAAGGTTCCTGCTTCCTTGGCAGATATTTGTCTTTTAAACCGAGTCAGTGCTGTTTCAAAATAGTGCGAGTGCTACACTTTCCCGATGCCAGCAGCAGATTGTTTGCGCCTGCTTGCTACACATACACCTGAATTCCTTCATGGTTAGCAAGCTGGTGTTGCAGCACAGGAAAAATTATTATAATAAAAGCTGCCCAAACGTTCAAAATGCCTTTCAGCCAAGATCATTCCACTCTTTGGCTCTGTACACGTACATATGTGTGTGAGGAGACTTCAGCTGGCCTGGAATCGCTGCGGAATAGTTGGACTATGCGAGGAACCTTCTGCACACGTCAGGGTGATATGCACAGAAGGAAAGCTGTAACACCTGGAACAGAAATCCGGTCTCTAAAGTGATGAGTCATGTTTACTGACCTGCGTGGTTTGTGTGTCCAATTAGGAATTATTTATGTATAGAGAAACCAATGGTCCTTGGACATGTGTCCATACTCAGGTCTATAAGAACCGCAGCCTTCTGATACAATAAAGTTCCTGTCCTGTTTTCGGAACAAGATGTGTCATTTCTTTGACCCACGTCTGACTTTACGATGACACGTGTGCGTGTATGGATGTGTCCCTAAGACTCACAAGAGATCCAGAAGATCGCAGCTGTTTGCTTTTTAATAGTGGTTTAGCTTGTAGCAATAATGGTTTTTTTATATAACCTAGAAACATTTTCTAGTATGTGAGTTCTCTGTCTACATTGCTTGTTAAAAGGTTTTGTTGCAACTTTTCTGCCAAACACAAGTAGGCCCAGTAGGCCCAGTTTGAGAAAGATCTAATTAGCAATGAATCTAAGTATATGCTCCGTTTAAACATTTAACTACAGTATTTCATTTTCTAATGAAATACAGTAGTGTGAACCTTCGGTCATGAAAGAACACACAAGATGTTACTTGACTGCAAAGATATGTAACAACATAGTTATGCCTTTCTCCACATCTGGAATGATTCATTCTTTTCTACAATTACTTTAAGATACTGACACGAAGATAAATATCGATATTAACGTTGCAGCCACTGGTGCTTTACCATTAAATCATACCAAAACTCACCTATCTACAAATCTTAAAATGAAGTTTTCCCAGGCTGGGTGTCTAAAATGAAACATTCTCTTTTCATTAAAAGGAAATCAGTTTGATTTTCCTTTGTTGTTATATAAAAATCACTACAAGAATAAAAAATAAATTAGGATAGATCAATAATCAATATCAAAAATTAAAACTTCATTCCTAACAAAATAAAACCCCACATTTAAAGTAAGTGTCTGGCTTGTTGTTGTGAAGCTGACCCGGCATTTTTTATTCCTGAGTCATACGCAGAAACGCTGCTGTGCAGTGGACTGTTAACAGCATGAAAGTCTGACCATTTTGCAGATTTATGGAATCCCAGTAGGATTTTCTTTCTAAATATAAACTATATGCTATACTCACAGGAAGAATCTTAAAACAACATTAAAGCTCTAATACCAGCATTGCCAGGAAAGCATTAATACGGCGAACCTCTGTTGTTGCTGGGCAAGTCTGTCATTTAAAAACTTTGAATAAAGTCTCAGACTCTGCATATCAAATACTTTGAAAATGACCCATAAAAATATTGTAAATTAATAAATATTTTAAGTTACTTTCAACTACTTTTAATTACCCTCGCTTTAACAATGACTGCACGTGGAGAGTGCATAAAGGGAAAGGCATTTGTTTGCAGACAGCCTTGAATGTAAAGGCAATAATGTAACTGCCTATGGGTTTAGTTTTTCCATCCTCACCCTCACATGTGAAGGTCTTCAGTGTCAGTCAAGACAACAGCCATTCTACTGACAGTTCACTGGATCTTCAGTCTACTGTAACTTTGCAGAAACAGTTGTGGATAAAAAATCATTCTCTGAATTATGAGCTATAGATTCTATATAGGATATAATTGATAACATATGTCAGTTATTTATTACATGCTTATTTTCAGCAGAATTGCATCTGGTTTCCGCTTGAGAGATAAATATATGCTAGTGCACAATCCTGTAATATTTTTTTCTACATTAGCCTCGGACTTGAAGTTATACCTATGCTGAACATTTTATTTCATTGGCTTTTTTCAGTGGAAAGACAAAAAGTGATCTTTTAGGTGAACTGTTCCTTGTCTGTGACTGGGGGCAAGTCAGAAGAAGGCACAGTGGAATACTTTAGAAGAGTCTCCATGAGAGATGACACTGTTCACAATGAAACATCTGTTTGTTCTTTAAGGGGAAATGCAGCTAGATCCAAATGCTTGAGAGCAGTGAAGCCCCCAGCAGCCAACCCCTCCATTAGACACACTAACATCAGCTCTCACCTCTGCAGACCAGCAGACTTCACAGTCTTTCTGGTTTTCCTGTAGAACAGGTTGAGACTCCCCTGGTTCCTCCAACAGTCAACTCCTCCTGTGGTTTCACCCTTAGACAGACAGGCACTCACATACGCACTCACATACATATGTCCCGGACTGTTTCACTCGCTTGCTTGCTAGTCCAGTGTCACCTTTGCTAGTGCTCGCACACTCACTAACTCACCTATACATCCTTCAGTTACTGGCACCACAGACACACAGACTCTCTGACCCCTGGTCTGACTCCAGCTGATGCGCTCAGAGCCCCACACATTAACAGAGAGTCCCTCACCCAACAAAGAGTAGGGAAGGAATTTAATAAGATAGGACAGATTGCACTTACGGGGCTCAAAGTGTAGCCACACAAGCATACCCACTAGCAAACTATTTACAGGACAGGCCCTTTTTATTCCCTTATTCCTCCATTTTTCCCACACTTCCCTAAATCACCTTAATTCCTCCCTTTTCCTGCTTTAGTTCCTCCCCTAAATATCTCATTGTAAATCCTATGCCATTCTGAAAAGTTCTTCTCCTGCATCTGATAATGTGTCCCATACCTTTAGGCAGCAAACCCCATGAGAAAAAGTGGTGGTCCAGCACTGAGTCATCTTGATGGGTTTCACATCTGGACAATGAGACTCAATCTGTGCAGGGACAGGTTTGACAGGATGTCCCTTCCTTCCAGACCCGAATTTGCATTTCTTACCTGGTTTTGTGCCCCTGTGCTCCTAAGGTCACCTGGAGATGGGCCTTCGATGGGCTGATGGCTTCTGTGAGGGGCCTGGGACAAACCTCCCCCAGCAGCCACCATTTCTCTGTGCTCATTTGTGGGTGTATGGAGGAACATAACATTACACATTCTACAAGTAGGCTGTATTAGAAAGGATTCAGCAGACAAAGCATCCTCAAAACACATCATCTTCACAATAGCACAGACAAGAAGTTGCTGGACCTTCAGTATGAGTTTGTGTAGTAACAGCAACTCACCTTGTAGCAGATATAAGGACAACTCCCCTCATATCTCATGATTAGAACAGAACGGATTGCAGTAAATGATTACTAAAACTGCTACTTATTACCACAAATAGAAGACGAATTGTTCTGTTTTCCTGAGTATATAGAGCACAAATTTAGACTAAGGAAGATGGAGACAACACTACACTCCCAGGTAATGTTGGCAAAGTAAAAGTCTCATTGATTGCTATGCACTATAACTGAGTGGCAAACAGAATGTGCGTTGGTTCCAGTAGAGTTTCAACTGCCAGTTTATAGACCTTACAGATCTAGTAGGGATTTAGGACAGAGGCGTCCAAACTATGCCTTGACATTGCTGATCATTCTATCACAATTCTATCAAATCCATTGATTGTGTTCATGTAGTTTCTTGCAATCTTTACTCTTGCAATTTCAACCTTATGTTGTTTATTTTTGTACTAGTTTGGAATTTTAGTTAATATTAATAGGCAGAACTCCCATTTGTCACCTTCAGTAGCAAAATGATAAGAAACAAACTTTTCAGATTAAATTCTCAGTGATTTTGTGGAGGGTAAAACGATGTGTCAAAAAAAGATGCAAGAGGCTGTTGTGGGACAGAACCCTAAGCCAAGGACAAGGCTGTTTCTGAAGGGTACCTTTCACATGTAACACATACCAGTACCTGTATTAGGAAGAACTCAAGAGTCCCCATTTCAATGGCTTTTGTGAAATGTACTGAATGATTTTCAAAAAAACAAGTTGTGTACCATTTAAGAGAAGACATACAGTGCCTCTGAATGGAGATAACATTTAACAGGGTACGCTAAAGGATGTCTATTCAATCTCTGAAACAAGTTCACATCTACTCTTGCTGAAATAAAGTAACATCTACAGACTTCTAGATTTCTAGATATATTAATCATTCAATAACTAGCACAGGGAACTATTTGGATATCATCACATTAAATCAATAGAAAGTATAGATATTACACTAAAATGTTGTTAGATGTCTGCTAGCATGAATGAAACTAGTATTTGGCACAGGACGTTAAAATGAGATGACCTGGAAACCAGAAGCATTTAGAGATCCTGTATCAAATAATGCCTCTAGTACCTCCATTAACATGGAACTATATGTTTGTGGAGGTCAGGATTCCTTGTGTGTAAGTCAACTACGAAAATAAACAGTTTGTTATAAAAAAAGAGTAAGAAATATGCAATTCTGAAGGTATATAAATCAGTAGTATGCTTTCCCGTTAAATTGATTTCAGTCCTGACAATCTTACCTCAAAAAAGATTACATCAATAATAGAAAAGGTTTTCAAAACACATTACTGAAGAAGTGTAAATGGCTTGGCAAATTTGAGTAATGTGAAAGATCAGCAGTTTCATTACAGTAAAGAAGGAAAGTGTAGAACAAACTGAAGAGAATATATGCCATAGATATTCGACCTAGGGAACACATTGCTAAAAGATACTACTAATGCCTAATAAATTTAAGATCTGAAAGTCACAGAATATTTCATGTTAATGAACAAGTCAGCATATAGAAAGTTAAAAAAAATTTGTTTTCCTCTTGTTAGATTATTTCAGGTATGCTTACTGTGGAGCCCTTTGTGACTTCCCCTGAAGTATCTGCCAATCTATAGAGCAACATATATGTGACTGTATTTTATTAAATAAAGCTCAGAATATTCCGCTGAAGAAGGGCCAAACAGAAGCCTGATTTTTGCACCAATATATTTCATCCTTTCTGTTTCTGATTTCTCTGCCTTTGGAAACATGAAAGGAAGAAATTCACTGAATTTTCCCACTCGGTAGGTTTTTTTCCTGTTCAGATGTTCCTTTTTCTGTGTTCGTTGTAACACACTGAATAATACTAATATTTTATTATTGGAAGTGAAAATGCACTACAAAATACTTTGGTGTTTCTCCCAGGGTGCTTCATATTAGGCCTTCCTCACACTCAACCCTTCCATATTCGCTGTGTTTTAAAGAAGGGAAATGTAATTTATTGGCACCAGAAACAGTATTCTTGACACAGCACCATGAATGATTGCTGTCACCATTCAGAGTAGTGTCTCATATTCTGAGAACTGTCTAACAAAAACATTCTTTGCTCTCAAGAAAGTACACATATGATCAAAGTATTAGCAAGGCTACCATAGTTGATCTCAACTATAACATATTCTGTATGTCTGAAATTATTATATTTTATTTATGTAAACACCCCTTTAAAACTTACAGATGAGTGTTAACCAGTTATTATGATGTTTCACAAGATCTTGGCAAAGAGACCTCTCTCTGGTGCTAGATAAAGCAAGATTTTCTAATGTATATATAATATATATTATTCCTCAGCCATAATGATGGTTTCCAAAAAAGCCATTACCCCAAATACCACTTACAAATTATAGTCTTGGGGTAAATTGCGTATTACTATAAGAATATTTGTAATTCATCAAATTCTCTTTTATGTTTATTAGCTTTGCTGCTGATCCATTACTAGGATGACCTTTGATTAATGAAATCTAATTTTACAGCTGGTTTAAAATTGATTGGATTGCAGACACACCTACCAAAATCACTCAACTAGTTGAAGAAATAGAATGAGATTTGTATTAGAAGGCTGCAGTTATATTACCAAGTCCCTTGTGAAATGTATGTTATTTCATTTCTTCATTCTGCTTTTGGAAAGTACAGCTGTGAGTTGCTGGGGTTTTTTCACCTGTATAGGTCATAGGAATTACAAAGATTTCCAAAACAAAATTGGTGAATAATCCAGGACAGAGTGATTTGCAAAGGTATTTAGTGCGCTATATATGATCATCATCAGTGTTCTTTCATGGACATAGGAAAGTGTCCTTTAGCTATCTGTTCAAAGCAATTAAAATATTTCTGGTTTGATGTTTATCTAACCTTAGCAAAGCTCTTAGAATGAATACATAGCACAGCTACTAAGGATAGAAACCATTTTTGTTAAGTGATAACCAAAGCTGGTTCCTTACAGCAGGGATTGAAAGGCTGCTGCCCTGCTAACTAAATTCCTTGAGTCGGTCAGTTCTAGAAGAGCAACTAATTCAAGGGATTTCAGCATGCACATCTTCATAAGCTGAAGGTGTAAAAAAATAGTGATTCCATAGCGAAAATCAGCTGACTACAGCTGGGGAGTATGAAAATTTTGGTTTTTTTCAGAAACCTTGAGACCTATTCCTTTGGTTATCTATGGACTGTTAAGACACCGCAGTGGAGTTCAATGCAGTTTTTCATACACTTTTTTTTTTTCAGAGAAGCCTTTCTCATATCAAAATATATATATGAATTTAATTGTATTTTTTGAGTAAATTAATGCTCATCTGAAATAGTTGCATTCATTTACACTCTGTAACTTTGTGTGTTAAAATACATTGTTTGAATCTATCCATGCTGTTGCTGAAAAATTATGTAAAGTTGTTTGTATGTAAACATAGGAAGGGAGTTTGTTTATATTGACCTCATAAGGCTTTTTTGCACTATCCACCATAACATCCTCCAAAGCAAATTACTGTGCAGTAATAAACCTGCTACCGACTGAACTGAAAATCCTTCCACATTATCTAACTGGAGTGATACGTCAGTGCAGGTTCCAGAAGGATCTGTCTTGTGTTTAGTTCCATATTTTTGTTACTGATTTGCATCACAGGTTAGAAAACAGACATCACATTTGAAGATGAGACAACTTAGGATAAGTTGCAAGTATAATGGAAACCATAATTGCATTCAAAAGGTTCTTCATAAACTGAAAGGGTGAGGCTGAAAAGAGGCTACTGCTCCAAAGGAACAAACGTCAAAGTATGACATCGTAGCAGCAATGATCAAACTGGGCATGGGCAGCACCATGTGAGGGAGAACACTGTCTGCAGAACACGAGCCGTAACAGCAAGTCTCATACTTGTTGTTCAAGTCATGTTAAATTATACTTTCAGTGTGCTTGGTGTCAGCTAGAGAACTCGATCCACTCTTGGAAAATGATAGTTAAAATTATATACATCCAGAGTCCAGAAAAGAGGAAGTAAAATGGACAGAGATCTGGAAAACATGATATATGATTACAGGTTGGAAGAATGTAGCTAAAAAAAGGCTGAGAAAAGGCAGCAAGAAATGGAATCTATAATTAACCTGGCCTATGCTGGATATGAGAAAAACTAGCCTGAAAGTGCAGGAAAGTTAAACTAGACCTTAAAAACTACCATGTAAATAGAAAGTATAATAACACATGGCTGTAAATAGATTCAGCAGATTGTAGAATCACCAGGAGCTACATAAACCTGAAAGACAGGTTTGATAGCTTAGTTCATCCCAAGATCAATATCACCTCAAATTCTGCTTTTATCAGCCAGTCTTAATCAAAAGCCAATAAAGTGACATAGTCTTAATCAAAAGTAAGTAATCCCATTTGCAGAAACTTGATTGTCAATTTACACATTTACATGGAGTGGTAGGTATAATTGATCTTCATATGCATGAAGGTAACAATGACTAAGCTTTTAGAAGGTAGGAAAGAGCATTTTCCTTTTTGTTTTGGTAGCGATTAACCTCTGTCCAACACTTAGTATTTCAGCACCTTATAATGGCATCCAAAAAAGCCCCGAAGACCCTGGCATATTCAAAGCAGGAAAGGGAAGGCAGTGGAGTGATGAAAGGAAACTTTTCACCACTGAGTTAATATTAAGAAAACCAGGAAGAGTGGGAGGGAGGGGGACTTTGAATATGATATTATGAATATAGATAATCTGCTATAAAAATAAGTATGATTCCCTACTGACAGATTCCTTTCCATTAATACAACTTGAAGATGCAGGGTTGTACATCAGCCAGAAATCATGAAGTATGTTTTGACTTGACAGCTAGTTACAAAAAGGATGACAAAAACTTTCAGAACTTACCATGCAGAGCTGTAGTCCTCTTTTCATTTCTGTACCTATTTTTTTAACACCTCTATTATCTTTTTATGTTTATTTCACCACTGTCTCAAACCAGGTGTACTTAGTTATTCTGTGACAGAAGTTTTATTCTGTTCCAAAGTATGTGCAATAGCTGCAGATAGGGACAATCAAGCACCCTAGCATTTCCCATCATATTATTAGAAGCTGACATTGACCGTGCTCTAACTGGAGAACTTATAATGTAGGCATATAAAAATAAACAGTTTTTAGATGTCAACCAAAAAAATTGCTTGGAATGTGTCAAACCATTTTTTATTCCATTTTCGAAGACTTTTAAGACCAGATTTTCTAAGATACAGCAGGGTTTGTTCTGACGCACTTCATTCTGTTTTGCAAGAGAATAGTAGATCAGATAATTTCTTATGGCTCTTTTGTATTTTCCAAAAGCCTACAAGTATCCCTACTACACAGTCAAAGACAGCATTAAAGCCTAGAAAGGCGACAGAGATTACCTTTAGTCCATTTAGCACAAACAGGAAGAGCAATGAAGATCTCACAGACTTTTTAGAGCTGTGTAGGCTTTCTGGCATCCAGGATGCATGATCTTAGGTTCCATTATTCTAATGTGCTATTTCCTGATATTTTTACCTCTACCGTCTTCTCTTTCTATCTAATCAACAACATCTAGTACATGAACCTTACTAGAGACCTAGCCATCTTTTTTTCATCAAGTATGTTAGAAGGTCCTTGGTGTGCGCCCAAGTTCAAGTGGGACAAATCTTGTCCAAAGTGGGTGCCAAGCATACAGCCCAGATTCAACTGAATTATCACAGATCTAGTAAATTTGTATCAATGGCTGAACTGTGATTGTCATCTCTGCGGATATCCCCAGTCTGCAGAAAGTGAAATAAAATATGGTACAGTTTAAACTGCACTGAGAAATTGACTAATTGACTACTATACCAACATTTACTCATTTACCTATAAAAGAAAAGAGTTTCTAAGGGGTGATCCCCAGAAAAGAAAGGATTCCTGAGAAAATCATGGGAATTGCACTTTATAATCAGTTTTTGTATGTTTTGGTCTATGTTCTTATTTTGTGAACTATTCCATAAAGATAAGTTGTAAACTAATTTTGTTGTAAACTGAATCTGATAACTCTGTAAAATATTTAAAAGTCTGAATAGGAAAATATGGGCATTGAAAGGAATTTAAGCAAAGTCTTTTTATTAATAGCATACTCAGTTACTGTAGCTCAGCTGGCATACATTTAATTTCACTGTGGTCTCTTTATTTTTAGTCCAAGGCTTTAGTTTCTTAAGCCAGACCTTGCAGTACTGAATGAAACAATTCAATAAAACCAGTTTGGATACAATGCTCAGAACTGGTACTTATTGCAATATCCAGTGTTGGTGACAGGCTGCCTGGAGTCCTGCCAATGCTGATTTAGCAGTATATGCCAGCTCAGTGAGTCAGAAACAGTTTTCACATGTGCCAGCTCAATTGTGCAAGGTTGCTCAGAAATCCCTTTCGATATCCAGGCAGAATAATTGCTGTGTTTCCAATCTACTTTCCTTAGGAAAAAGGAACAAAGGAAAGGAGAAACATCAATAGAATAGCTTTTACTATCAATTTTTTAGCCTGCCATGGAAGGTCACTGCTTTGAAAATATTTCACTGTAAATGAATATTTAGGTCATGTGATAGTGGGTGCAGCTTTCTGTCATTCAAGTATGTGAGAGAGAAAAGTAGTATTTGAAAGAATAAGTGCTATTAAACAGTAAGAATAAGAGTTTAAAAAGTCACTTGCCTAGGGGAAAAAATGGAATTTAGCAGAGAATGGGGCATACATGTTTAGTTCTATGTAAATTTAGCCCACATATCATATCCGAGAGCAAAAGAGAAAGGTGGCGCACAGGTAAGATCTTTTTAAATATGTCTTTAATGAAATGGTATGGTAACAGTATAGTTGTAGGGATATTACTTACCCCTCAGTATAGAATGACTTTGTAGAAAATGCCTGTTTCAGACTAATTCCTGCAGAGTTCCTCTGTTCAGGTATTCATCATTTGCCTGGGACAGTGTCATTACTGACTGGTTGTATTAAAGGCAAATTGTAATTTAGGAAACCAGAACCCAACCAGAATAAGTTTGCATTGCTTGATTTAAAAAAATAGTAATAAAACTAAATAAGAGGATAGAATTTATACTCTAATAGTCACTGAAATCAATAACCATTGATTTACTTACCAAGTACCTGCACTAGTCTGGTTCAGGGTAAACCAAAGAAAAGTTGCCATCTACTCAAATTTTCTTATAAGGAATTAACAATCTCAGTAAGTGAAATGTTGTTTGAACACCTAAATCCATGTTCCCTACTGCAAAATCAAGTGGCAATAGCTGGAATAGGTGATTTCAAAAAAAGTTCTCCACTTGTAAGCTTTGAATGAATAACCAACATGCTTTGTAACCCTGTTTTTTACCAAGGGCTGAAGCACCATCTTGTGCTCCCACCAGTCTTTCTCACGTGACAAATGACCCTTAGTTCCAATGCATTTAAGAGTCAGATAACTTCCTGCTATTTTTAACCTCTGAAAAATCCCTCTCAGCATTTTGTACCAGTCTTTCTTTTGTGCTTCCACCACTGGCTGTAAGAAAGCTGGCTGACCTTCACGTCAGAATGAGTGCCTCTTCTCTTTTATTTCATGTCTCAGTTTTATCAGACAGGCCTGGCTTATGCCATTCTAATGACTTGCAACACTGAAAAACAGTTTCCTTTTTATTTTCTTCTAGACATTATTTACCTTCGCTTCTCTGAACAGAAATACTCAAGAGTTCTTAATAGCTGCTGTGGTGCTTTTAATAACCACTTAGATAATAAAATTAAAACAACACCCAAAAAACCCATTTTTTTTAAAATCCTGACCCCACCTCCATCTTAAATATGGTTCACAATAAAACCAGAAATAAAAGATACAAAGGGAATATTTTTAGGTTTAAAATTATATTGTCATTTTTGGTAGAAATGAGCCTTTCAGCAAAGTCATAAATTAAATTTCAGTATAGTTTAAATCTAAAGCAATGTCAGTGTATGTAGGCTGATTGGATGGAGTTAAACCAAGACTGGATGGGGTTTTGAGTGCTGCAGCTTCTCCTTTATAATACCTGCATTGAAAGACACACTCAAAAACTGTAAGTCCAAAAAAGTGTTAATAAAATCAAATATATCTTCAGGTAGAAAAAAAATTGACTAAAAAAGCTAAATTTGTAAGTCTCCATGTAATCTCTTGTCTACAGGGTTAGTTGGTCATAAAACCCATTTCCATAATGCAAAATTTAGCTTGTAATAGACCTTAGACTTCTCTTAGAGAAAAATGTAACCATCTGAGAAATACAGTGAGTGTCACTGCAAAATATTGCATCATATAATGATATTACAAGTGTCATAGTGACACACATGCCAGATTTGTGGTCTGGCGGTCTGTACAGGTCGTCACATAATGGCGACAGGGACTACTGTGCCCTCTTTGCAGCATGGAAACAAGGATCTTCTTGGAACTTTGGAATGACAGAGATAAATAACTTAGACTTCATTTCTGAATTATATGTATCTTCACCCAGGGATATATGCAGGTTCAATGGTTATAGGGACCAGTAAACTCCAGCATAAAAAAGGATAAGTTTCAGGCATCACCTGAAACCCAATATTAAAATTATTTGTGTAGTCTTCTTTATTAATCAGAGTTTGTCATTTTTTCTATAACGAAATAAATCTTTATTACTGACAAAATGTCACAATACATTTCTGCACAGTTGCTAAGGAAAACAAATATGTTGGTCAAAGAAGTTTTTATATAAAATATATAACTTTTTTGCAATAATAGCTTTGAAACAACTGACATAATAGGGAACGTTTGAATAACACTGTTTAATCTCATGGTTGGCATCTACAAAACTGGGGCACAGTGTGCTGATTATGTTTCTGCATGGGGGGCAGGTCCCTGTGGTATTTGTTTACAGATGTGCAACTTATAAAAATAAGAAAAGTGAGAACATGGAATTTTGGTAGAGATGGATCACTGAATTCCCAAGAAAGAATATAGCTGGTATTCTCAAGAATTCCCAGCATTAACATGTGACAATCATACAACTATTCCCTTTCTTTAATCTCTTCCTTTAGTAAACAGGGAAGAGTGGAGTAAGTCCAGAAAATTAACTTAGAGGTTATAAAACCATCGTCCACTAAATTGAATTTTATTCCAAAAACTAGAGTGTATAATGCAAGGTGGCCATTAACCTTTAGAAAGAACAGATATACATAGTATTACTGAGTTAATATGCAATGACTGTAGTGTGGGAGACAGTCTGGTTCAGTCATTCTTTTCTCCCCACTTATCTTAAACTCTTCTTAGATGCGCTGGTTCTTTTTCTTCTTCCCAGAAAAATAACCTAGGGTATATTAGAAATCGGTCAGAGCAAGAGAGAAGATTTTTTTTAATAATAAGTTATTATTAAAGGAGCTTGTTGAAAAGAATTAAAGTTGGAAGTTATTTGTCATGGGATAAACAAAATCAGATTCCAGAATCTGGCTGGGAAAAGAGTTCAAGGGATGTGGTAACACTTTGTAAAGCTGTTGCTGTTTCTTCTACATATATCTTCTTAAAAAAGAAAAATGTTGTATGGTCCTTCAAAAGGAAGAGTACTGGGTTTGTGTGAGACCAACTTATTGTAGTGGCCCTTTAGGGCATCTCTCCGTATATATTTTGGGCTATATAAATTCAGATACATTTTTTTCTTCCTGTTTTTCTCATCATTATGCATTAAATTTATATTAAGCTATTATATCTAATAACCACTCTTTAGACAGAAGTTACTGGAAAAATGAAATGTGTGCAAATTGCCTTATGTAGAATTGTTAGGGTTTGGATATAGAACTGCTCTTTAAAAGCATTAACTTCAGTCTTGAATCTGCCCCGGATTTGCTATAAAATGTCACTTGCAACGTTTTCCCCAGATTTTCCAGTAACCGCTTTGGTTCCATCCTTTCTAATGAGTCTGTTTTAAGACGTTGGAGCATGTCTTCTGCCATTTCCCCTACCACTCGGGAAGCAAGATATAGTATATGATAAAATATATTCTCACAGACCAGAAGGGAATGAGAGCTTTTGCAACCACCAAAAGCGCATGATGCTTTCGGTTGTTTGTGCGCTTGTGTTGCCAATTTGAGCAATAGCGATATTATCACTCAGTACCGACAGCCATAAAGCCCAATGTCTTTGGATTGTTCAGATGTTGTGAGACGGGGCATTCCTATCGCTGATTAGAATCAGGTGAAGTAATTTGAACAAGTCAAAGTAATTACATCTGAACATTCTTGGCTGGAAAAGTACGCCACAGATTGAGCATCTGAAGGGTAAGATTGTACCTTTGGGCTGGTTTATGGGAATGGCAACTGAGCACTCTTTTATTCACAGTGAAATCTGTTTACACTGGATAGACTTACTGAGATACAAGAGAGCAGTAAAGTAACAGTCCTGACAAATCTAAAATCCAAGGTTTGATTTTACAGATTAAATTTGAAGCTATGGAAATTAATAAATTTGAAGGACTCATTTGAATGGAGAGAATAAACACTGAATACAAAGAATCTTCATTAAAATGAAAAATGTGTAGGGTTACGTCATCATGAAGGCTTTATCTGTTCGACTAAAATGTGTGAACCTACATGCGCAAGAATGTATACATTTTTGCATTAAGCTTTCCAAATTTACCTTCTATAATTTTTTATTTTACAGATGCATATCTGTCAAGCTCATGATTACTAAATGCAGTTCTGTCACATTTAAAAATGTATCTGTGACAAAGATGAGATGACTGCGAACAAGGCCAGTGACACTGAGCTACAGCAGGACAGAATAAAGCAGAAGGTTTGATAATGAGAGATTACACTTTCCAGCTATTCTTGAGGACCAGAGGGAGGGAATTATTCGGCTTATGCTGGCAGCAATTTCCCTAAGCCATGTGAAATGGCATACCTCAAGCTGTTGCAAATGTAGGCAGAACAACCACAGGCCATGGCTCTTGGTTGGATCTAGATTCCCCAGGGTATAAAATATATTGAAAAGGCTCCTAAATAGAGGCTGATCACTTTGACTCTCTGAATGGAAGTCCCACATATTGTTCCATCCCTAACCCTTGTTCACAGTTCCCTTGAACCTTAATAATCACTTCTGATTTTTTTTTTAAATTAGGTTAGCTGCTCATGGTTACAGTTTTACAACTGTAACATATCAGATGTGTTAAGCAGAACTTATGCTCTGTCCCCTTTTCTAGATTCTGTAAAGCTGCAATGGACAAATGTTATTAAGTTCCTGCTGTGTTTAAGTTTCCTCCAGGTCAGGTTTAATAAATTGTTTGTTTCTTCAGAATGTACAGTGGTCACATTAATCCCTAGTCCTTGAAAACTGAAAATTTAAGCCAAACTTTCCCAAAGAACATTTGAAAACAGAAATATATTTGTATTCATTTATATTTTTCTGTAAGGAAATTGTGGCTAATTGAAATGGTTAAAGATTGTGCCGCACATTTTTTTGAAGTGATAATACTTAAAGCTTTTTGTCCTTTATACCGTCACTGCAAGAAAAAAATCAAAGTTTTCAGTTTTAGTGAACAAGGAACACCTTTATGGAAATACAAAAAACATCTATTCTTATGCCAATTCTATTTCAGACGTCTAAATGACCCCTTTTGTCATTCCTCTGCAAGAGCTGATTAATTCATGCTACTAGTTTAAAATATACATACAAATCAGAGCACTAAGAAAATTTTCTTTCCATAATGTCAGATAACGTAAACTTTATTATAAAATACTTCACAATTACATATATTGTGTTTCAATTTAAAGCCAGTCAGGTGTTCTGCAAGGATAACGTGCCTTAGACTGAAGTAAGGCGCTTATACTAAAAACACACTGATTTTATCCACCTCATTCTGTGAAGGTAGGGAAGACTGTAAATGTGTGTATGTGTGTCTACTTGTGTGTGTATCATGCAGACCATTTGTAAAGTGTCATAAAGATTAGTCACCTAATTAGTTGCTACTGTATATGATTTCTTAGAAGATCCAGATAGAAGATACATTGGCAAATGTTCAGACCATCTTTATGTTATTATATCTAATTGTAAACACCAACACATTTAATTATCATGCAAGCATGAACAATTATGCCATTACTTTGTAAACATACATGAAAGGTTATTCATCACTGCAATATATTATAAAATATTAGTAATATCATTAAATAAAGCCATACCAAACTTCTTCCCCCCGTCTTTGGTTTACTTATCATTTGAGAAAGTCATAATAATGAGGTTAGTATCATGGAAGAGTGTTTCTCTTACAGAGAATATGTACCTGTTCTATCTGAAACACTGAGAGGTATCTGCATTATCTTCCCATTAATTCTTCATTGAAGTTGCTAAAACAAATTTATACATCCTTGATAATATTTAGTCACATACCACAGGAAATAGAAGGAAGAGGCCTTATGAAAACTGACTTGTATGTGTTTCAAGATACAGGGGAGAAGAGAATCTAGGTTCATAGAAGTCAAAATCAAAATGCTTTTCAATTTGTTTGAAAAGCGGATAAGGAGTTGGCTAACAAAAACGCAGTTATATCATATTATCATTTTACACAGGCTCCTACACATAAAAGACACTAATTTTAGTAAATATCTAAACTTAAAGTTGTCTAACACTTTACCATTTTAATATTCAGATTTGACTTGCATTTAAATTTGCTAAATTTTCAAACTCTGAACTAAAATTCTCAAGTCACGTGCTAAATGCCAAATGCTTTTCAAAAATTTTCTAATACTATAAAAGCCTGTCGAAAGGAATTCTTAGCCCATCCTCACTTTGAAGCAAAATCTCAAGTTTTTCCAGCCAAGTACAGCCAAATTATGAACATTTAGATATTACAGTTCATCTTGTCCTAAGGAATATCACATACTTGATCTTAGTAAGAAGCTTTTAGAATTGAGCAATGTAATTTCCTGAACAATAGGTATGCTTAAGTCAATGGTGCATGACACTGTGCACTAGGCATCCCTCAACTCTACCCAGCAACCAACCTGCCCATACAGCTGAATGTATTCCAATTTAAAGAGTCCAAAAATGGTCTAGCCATGTCAGCTCCAAACTGCATCCATTCTAGTACACCTCCTGAGACCACAGGCTCATTAGCTACAGGGCATCAATCTGCCAACATAACTATACACTTTCCTGCTTCATTGCTCCAGAATTCTTCTGTTGTGAGAAAAATACCTGTGCAGCATGCTGGGAAAATGGCTGTAACATCAGCTTAAAGACAATAGCCTATTACTTACCACCTACTTTGCCAGATATACTACTAAAGTTCCGTGCCATTGATTTTATGCTTTTAGGCATCAATACAAGATGCAACATCATTACTTTGCAGCTAATTTTTGCTATTTATTTTCTGGGAAAAAAAAAATCAGGAGTTGTATGTATTGCAGTGCAAGAATGTTAACTTTCTATGTTCAAAACTTAGGACACCCAAGAATTAAGGTTCATTCAACAATGCTAATACAGCCCACCCATGCATGTTTTTAGGTTGCAGTTCCTTATTTATCTGTTCTTGGAAGAATTTTTCCACATTTTGCCTGACTGAATAAAATACACTCTATTCTGGAAGCACATTAAGGATAAACTGCGAAGGAGAATAATGACTAAAAGAAAACTTATTCATCCATCATGTAACTAGGAAAGTCTGTAGGACATGGTCATGTCTGGAAATGGCAGGTGAAGGATAATGGATTTGCACTGTGACAGTGAGAACTGCATCTACCACAAAGTTCCAGTGTGATGGTAATTGGAACACTTACACCAAAATTTTCATATGGCTGCTAAAAATGGCCACAGTTTTAGGTATCTATTTGAATCATCCTTGGCAGATCCATAGAAGTGCCAAGTGATCGCAGCTGTGGCTGAAATGAGTTGGATCTATGCTTGTTATTTAAAAGGCTCTGAAAATTCAGGCCTAAACTTGTTCAATTAGCAAAATATTAGCAAAAACTTACTCATTTTAATCTCTTTCAAATCTTTAATTTAGTGCACAGATTCCCTTATACTGGCAGAATTATTTTACAGGTTCTTGAGGTTTTAATCATCTTATTGTTTTAATACAAAAAAATTTTGTTGTTTTTATGTAGCTACATAGCAGTCTTAAATGCTTAGACTCAAATGACACCAAAGTACCTGTGCCTAGTGTCCAATTCAGAAATTACATTAATGCTTGCAATATTGTTTTCACTTGCAATATTGTTTTCACTTGCAGTAAGCCAATCGAGCCTCTGAATGAATTTAGCCCTGTAATGTTAGACTGACTGTAAACCTTGGCTGGTTAAATGAAGTTTCAGATGGGCATAGAGATGCTATTTCCATTGCATTATCCAGGAAGTTCACTTTCTTGCTTGTTTTCACTGTTCCTACACCCACTAGAAATGTGGAGTGTCTTCATCATTTTCAGAAACTTACAGACAGCATCATGCAAGGACATATGTTGAAGACTGAGATAATCAAGCATACATCAAAGATTTCAGTTTCTGACCTCTGGGCTACTTCCAAGTTAGCTTTCATCTGAGACGTGGGTTTATTTTTTAATTAATTAAATTAACTGACAGTTTATTTCCTGGTGGTAACAAGATCATATTTATAAACAGGATATATCCTTTATATCTCCTTTGCAGCAACAGAGTTTTAGTACAAAAATTTGGATGTTTCTAGCTAATGAAAGAAACTAGCCTGGGAGGATCACAGAAGGATTGAGATTGGAACATCATTAGTCCCACCCATTACTCAGGCAGGGTGAGCTAAAGCAGGTTGCTCAGGACTATGTCCAGTCGGGTGTTAAGATTATCTCCAGAAACGAGGAACTCCAAAACGTCACCACATTAATATACATGTATTGAAATTAGATTATATTTTTTTCATTCTTAAATTGCTCAAAGTCCTCCCTACTAAATGGTTAAGCCATTATAACATATCGGGGATGAATATTCATCAGTTCTCATCAACCTCTAACCTACTTCTTGGACAGCTAATATATCAAATAAAATGCAAATTAAACAGTACCTTCCAAAACTGATAACCAGAAACAGCAGATCAAAACCTTATAGAATTAAAGTCACAATGATTTTGACTGAATTCGAATCCATACTTGTAGATTTTCATTCACTGTACATATTTAAACTGTATAGTCTGCATTTCTACTCGGGTGCTGAGGCTGTAAAGGTGTAACGCATGCTTAAATTTAATAGATTTTATCTCCATTCAACTACAAAGCATTAAGGCTTTCCATATTGTAAAGTTTCCATCTTTCATATGGTTGTTCTGCCATTGTAGAAGAGCTGGTGTTTATGATCTGAGAAACAATGTTTTCGCCAGTTTTGATGAATATCATCTCTTCTTCCTGAAAATTGACTTTTGAGAGCTTAAAATGTAGGACCACTTATAAATTGATAGCAGTATTCTTACTGTGATGGGTTACCAGCTACTTTCTTTTTAAAGTCTAATTTATTTTCCAAGTTATTGCTGGGGTAACTGTTTGGCATTCCTCTTCCATCATTGCTTGGGCAGGTTTTCTTAATTGTTTTGTTACTGCTTACTATTTTTGGCTCAAGAACATATCGAAATTTACTAATAAAGTTCTTCTTCCTGTAAAGCTGATAACTGTTGATTCTGATTAAATATTGGGAAAGATATTGTAATAGTTCTGCAGACTGTTCTCTTGGGGAGATTGAAGAGGCAGCAAAGTCTGTTTGTAGCTAACACAGGCAACCTCCCTGCCTGCAAAGCTCATCGTGGCCTCTGTAGCTACACGCTCAGACTTGAGTCAGTACGTAGTGCAGGACAGGGTATGCGTGTGTGAGGTGTAGGGCTATGGTGAGGTGTGGGCTTTATTATAAAGGAAAGGGAGTTTTCAGTCAAAAGAAAAGCTTTGATCTTGAAAGGAAATGTAGGACAGAAAAGAGAGAAGAATAATACCCTGAGCCTCAAAGTGTCGGGCGATGGAAGTTTCAGTGTTGAAATGTTGGTTCTGAGTGCAAAATGATCAAACAGGAAGAAGAGGAAATCATAACACAAAACGGAATCATTTCTCTTGGAGATCTTAAGTATGAGCTAAAAATGGTTCAATTATGTTGTCAAAACTCAGAGTGGCAGAAAAAGTAAAATAAATCACATATAGAATTGGTGGTGTGCATGTTGACGTAAGGGGACAAGGCTTGAGCTAGATGTGAATGAATGAAATTGAGAGCGAAGACAGGGAAGAGGTGACACTGATAAAAATTTATACCAACCTGTCCTTACTACAGTGTCACAGCTTTCTATTTTAACACTGAAAGTAAGATGAAGAGTGCCCCCTTTTTTCCTTTTCCCTTTTTTTTTTTTTTTCTGAATTTCTGGCCAGCTTCCCTTTTCCCTGTGCCAGAACGTTTCCCTGAGAACCCCTGAACACAACACCCCAGTTTTTCATTTTAAAAATACAATCAGTCTGCAAGGAGATAGAAAGAATCTGCAGATTGCCACTGACTTACCAGTTAGTTTGGCATCATTTTCCACATGACCTATCTTGGGGGGATATTTTAACTCACATTCTGAGTGACACTTCCAAACGAAAACCCTGATCTTTAATGGCTGATTTTGCAGCACTAAACAGTCTCTTAATTTTGATCTGAGTAACATCTTGGTCTGACGCTTTTCATATTTGCTACCCTTGCTTTCAACTACACCAGTGCAAGTATACTTGTATTAAGGTATCTTAGTCTCCTGAAGTATAATTTATTTCAAAATTCAGTCTATCTTATTAGAAGGTACGGTAGAGGTTCAAAAAACACACCAAATTTCTAGACTGTGGTTAGTCTTTTGGTAATCATCCACCTTCATTAGCTGAATGAATACTTAGTATATCTATCTGACAAATAATTACTGATTTTCAGGCAAAATTATTCTAAATATCTGTCATCACAGGTAGAAATCTAGACTCTCACCAGAAGTCTTTAGATGTAAATGTAGATTTGTATTTCAAGTATAGAAAGGATTGGTCCGCAAGGGAAATTAAACCATTGATCTCTGACAGAAAATATAAAACAAATTCTGACTTCCTCATCCCTAATTACCTAGGAATTACTTGGAAATTCAAATTCCACCTGAGCCAAAGTCCAGTGGGAAGAAACAACACAATCTACATTCTTTTTGATCCTCAAACACTTGCCATCCATCTGGGATGACGGTGTTTCTCCCTCTTTTTGCAACAGAGGAAAAGGAGAAAAACATTCTTCATCTGCTTGTGTCAGAGCATATACTTCACTACCATTTAAAATGCAGTTTTCGCCCATACTGAATAAGCCATAGTATTTAGCTTCCTAGAACAGCCTCTGGATGGAAGTGCAATGTGTTCCAATAGAGTTTGCTTTCACATGTGCAATTTGTTTGTGACTCATGAATCCCCATCAATATGCCTTCTGTAGAAGATGTTATAAACGCCATCAATCCCTATTTGTATTTGAATCACATGCATAAGGCACTGAGATTTCATAAGATACCAAACAGATTTTGAGAGGACAGCAGTTTCCATCTTTGGGACAAAAAAAAAGTAAAAATGGTTTCTGTGCAAGATTTTAGTGAAATTCAATGTGAAAGAGCAACAGAAATTCCTGACAAAGCCTCCTCCCCTTCAATCCCTCCTGCTGCCTCTCCGTTGTCATCCTTCTTAAGTATCACCTCTCTTTTCCATCAGGACTGGCACTCAAGGATAACAGATGGCAGCCTCAAGATTGTAGCACCCTTTAATGTCTGCCCTTTACTGTCTGGCAAAAGTGTTGACATTTCTGCCTTGAATGAGAACTGAAAACATGTAAAAATATATTCAACATGAACATTCAGTGTCTAAGATGTTGTTTACACACTGCTAATGGGCTTTGACTTTAATAGAATGATCCTTAGGTCGGCAGAACCCACAGTCAGGTGTGAACTGGATATTTTCTTCTGTTATTTCCATAGAGAAATAATCAGCCTTGCTACCCACGGGCTAAAGAGCTGAGCATACTATTTCCATCAGCAAATATGAAGGCACTGTTGTGGGCTTTCTTGTAAGCATCAACAAAGCTCTAGGAGTACGATCTCCTCGAACTGCCCCCAGGAAGCTCTGTCTCCTCCTCTGGGAGGAGTCGCTAAATGGGTAGGAGCAGGAAGAGACAGAACAAGAAGCTCAGGTGCTATTAAACACTGCAGTCTTGAACAGTTCCTAAATTCTAATACTCACCATCCCAGGTTTTTGTCTTTAGTAGTGCACTGGTATTCAGAAGGTAAATTGTACAAATAGCTCTTTGTTGTTGAAAATTAATTTATTTGTTTGCTGAATTGAGCACAGAAATAACGGAGTGAACTGTTCATTTCTAAGAGTAAGCTTCAGGGAAATCTCTGGAGTTTTTTTTCTGAAGGACTCAAAATAGCTACCTGAATTCATAAGACCAGTATTTTCTGTAAAACATTAAACAGCCTCAACATACAGTGGAGCAGAGTTATGTCATGGAATTGGGAACTGGCTGAATGCCTCCTTGGCGCTTTTCAAGAAAGCACTGCAACTCCTGCAACTCGTCTATAGCACTGATTTTTTTCTGATGGGCATGTGTGAACCCCGTCTCCTCTTCATCATAAACTATTAGATAGCTCTTACTATAACAATTTTTAAATAGCATTTCATGTTTTATACATTGACAGAGTTTTCTTTTTTGTTGTTGTTTGTCTTTTAATTATTTTCAGTTGTTATAAGGTAGAAATTTCCCATTAACAAGGTATATGGCCCTTTAATCTTCAAATATGTGGAACAATTCAAGTTATATGGGTGACAAAATACAGAACATAATTTACCAACAAATCCCTCAGATTAATGTATACTGCTTAAAGATTTAGCACAGAAGGACTACACATGTCTGGGAAATGAGCACTGCTTTCTGCTTCCAAACCCTGTATTTTGACAGGCCATATTGTCTTGAGATAGAACGTCAGAAAAAGAATGAATAATTTAATCAGAAATAAATGAGACAAATTGTATAAGGGACAGTACATGGATTTCCTTCTTGAAAGCTGAAGTCTGCCCATGCTTCATATGACTGGCCAACCATTCCACACTAAATGGTGAGCTGATCAGAAGCAGGTTTCTTCCTGCTAGTTTTAAACCAAATAAATAAAACATTCAGATTGCTAGCAGATGTAGTGAGTTGTTCTGCGGATTTAAGGAGGCACATAGATTTTAGTGCTTTTAATAAAAGCCTGTAAGGTCATTTTAAAATTAAAACTACTACCCAGTTGATCAGAAAATCTTTAATCAATTTTTTTATTCAACAAAACAATAAAAACAGTAAGGTTCACTTCCATAAAAATATTACATAGATTTACTTTTTTGCATGCAAGCTTTTATCTGAAATAATATTCCATACATTCCATTGCTTATCTGAAAAAACTGAATACCTTTGTACCTCAATAAACATGGCCCTTCTCTTCCTCAGCAACATGAAGAACTGTAGCACAGAGTTATTTTTAGATGGAGTGAGCAACATGAGAAAAATCTGTGTCTTATTTAGGAAAAAATATGTATATTAAGAATTAAATGGGAACAGTCTCTTTTGATCAGAAGTGTTGGAATAAGCATGTGGGGCACAAATGCCCGATGTCAAGGCATGCTGTTCCTGCACTTCCTAACTGTTCTTTCATATTTCAAATGCTGTTTTATTTCATCTTCACATTAGAACATGCTGAGTGATAGGGTTAGAGAGTCCTAGTGGTTTTAAATTTGCACATCTAAACCCTGTTTATTGGTATTTTGATGACATCTAGTGGTGACAAAGCTGTTATCCAGATTTCTGTCCTGTGCTGATATAGCAGGATCATTGCACTATGAAGAAAGCTTGGAAATGCGGGTGTAAGGCTGGCATTCTGTAAGCTGCAGAAGAAAAGGCTCAGCAACCGTTCCCTTCTTTCACTGCCTAATCATAGGAAAAAGAGAACTTTCAAATACAAAGGAACTGTTATTCTTGTAGATTATTTTAGGATTTCGAAGTCAGGTTCCACTGATACTGTCAAAAGTGGTAGTAAAATAGAAAACCAGAACTGAGATTAGACAATGCCATAGTGAATCCTTGATAGCCAGTCTGTTCTTCAGTCTCCACCCACTGCCAGCAAGTTAAAAATATTGTGCACAAATTGGAAGTGCTTGCCTGCAATAAAGCAATACCTGGTGCTGACAGAGAGTCTCAAAGCGGTTTTGCGTGTGTCTAAATGAAAAAGAATAAATTTCAGCTGCCTTAGTTGTGCGTATCGAACCAGTTCTACATATATTAGATGGTTGCCTTTGTTAGAATTCACATACATATCTGCAAAATCAGTTTCAGGCCCAGTGTACACAATAAAATAAATTAAAAAAACAAGGAATCAAGCTGTGAGAATTCTCTTTTCTCTCCCCTCAGAGAGTGTTGAATAGAGATACTTTGGTTGAACAGCACTATTTTCTACAACACAAATGTTTTATTTTTAATAAATATTTATGAGGAGTTGGCACGGGAGGAAGAGGTTATATTTTGATGATTAGAAAAAACAGTGATTCAATAAATGACATTAAGTTGCTGGCTTTTCTGCTTTTATTTCAAAACTATGAATATGTAGTGAGAGAGCGTGTGTGTGTGAGTGTGCGAGTGTGTGTGTGTGTGTGTGTGTGTGTGTGTGTGTGTTTGAAAGAGAGAGTGTGTGAGACAGGTGGCAGTGGGGTTGCTATAGCAATTACTTGTCACTAATGATAGGAGGGTAATTACTGCAGCAAATTCCCACATAGCTATTCAGCACACAAGTTAGACTATTTCCCATCCTAAAATATTCTTTCTGTATGTGCAAGATTACCTTTTTCACCAGATGGCTACCGGCTACATTTCTAAAATTCACAATAGTGTAAAACCAGAAGTTCATTAATAATGTTTTCCCTGGAATCAGCCTTCAGTCACCCCCATCAACTCCGAAAGAGGCTGTGAAATTCTGTCTTTGGGGATATACTTTTCTTAAGACATGAAGCAAAATTTTCTTTTTCAGAACGCTTTTTGTAAGTTCAATGTCAAAAAAAATCTTGAGGTCACCTTCAATGTTGCATTCAAGAAATCAAGATTGGTATGTGATTGAGTCTGACTCATCGCTTAATTGCACAAGATGTAAATCAGGTTTTTCTGCAGTGAACTAATAAAATTAAACTATTAATAACTGTGAAAACAACTACAAATCAGGCCATGTTTGAAGGAAAATAGGCTCAGGTATTGAGAGAGTCGGTGCAATATATTCATTAGTATATTTTTCATTCCATCTCTTTCCATGATTTGTAGCTCAACAGTGGCTTATCACCTCATGCAAACCAGAAAACAATCTAGACTGCATTTCATCTTTAGGCTGGCTCATTCTACAGTCTTTAAATATTTCTAAAAGTATAAATATACATTCAACTTCTTTGTTAATATAGATAATGAAAAATTTTGTTTTCTAGAATCAGCATTAATAAAATGGTCTCAAAAGGTGTGTATCTCATTTCCACAAAAACATGATGTTACCTGAGCTACAGCATTTCTTAATTATTCTCGCTATCCTTTTACCTGCCTTTTACTAAAGAAAACATGGAGTGCGGACATTGCCTTTTCATTAACTGCTGGCAAATATGTGGAATTACCAGCACCGCGAGAGTACATTTTTTGCCCTAGTTGGCTGGACTGATGCTTTGAGGGAATACACAACATTTGCTCTCTTTTCCAGAGGATGTAATGAATTTCAGAACTTAGGGCTGGAAAAAAGCACCTAGGTGGATGAGATTGTGTACTATGCCATAATTAACAAGAGTTTAATGCACTCCTGCTTGTGTATTTCTTTCTGACTCACTTGTTATGAAATTTTAAACTGTGCATCTCTCTGGTTATTCATATTAAAAACCAGAGCAAATCTGCTTACCTAGGCTTGGTTCACTTTCCATCCTTCAGACAAAGTATTGATAGCTTTTTTTTGTATCTCCAACACTGCATTTTATTAATGTAAAAATGAAAAAAAAAAGGTAATTGTTATTTGGTGCACTGATGCTCAAAGAAACGTGCATAAAATGCAACGGTGTTCAGATATTTGTTAGTACAGTTATTTCAATTCATACACAAAAACAGGTGAATATGCTGGAAGTCAAAATCCAGTTGCCAGCTGGTGACCTTGTACAGTAAGTAAAATAATACTTGCTGTAACAACATGAATAATTGTATGTTTAAATAAGGATTGTCACAAATTTGTTTCCTTTGTGTATGCCTCAGGTGAAGGTTGCTTTATAATCTGGGTCTGATGTGTGAATCAGTAAATCTTATGAATCGGTTTATCGTCAAAGACAGCACTTGAATTCCCAGGGATTTAATGAAAAGCACTTTCCATTTTTCTCACTAAAAGTATATAGCTTGGTGCCAATTGAAATTCAGTGCACAGTGTACCCAGTAACCCTGATAATCAGTAAAAACATGTCAGAGAGCAAAATGGTTTCTCCAACTGAATGGAAATCTCAATGAGTAGTTAACCTACAATAGGAAGAAACTCATTACTGGGATAGCTTGCTGCCTTACAACACTTGAAAAGCTGATTAAAGAAATAATGACTTGAAACCACATAAAATCCTGGCAAAAGTGGCAGAGAGGATAATGACACATATTTCAGCTTGTACCAATACTTATTTTGGCTCAGAACAACAAAAAATATTGATCAGACCACTACAGATTACATCAATGTACAAGAATGACAATTTCTTCCCTAAAACCCCACACTGTTTTGATTGTTTCAGCTCTTTGACTCTTGCTGACTTGAGCTGAAGTCCCAAGCGGACTTCTGATCAGCAGGGTAGCTGATTGCAGAACACAGAGGGAGAGAAAATGTGTAAACTTGGTGAACATTCCACAAGCTCTAGCTTGCAAACATCACAGAGATTGCAGCCCATCCAGCTTGCAAGCTCTCACCTAATACAACATGCTGGAAGTTGTGAAGAAATGTGTTTAAGTATAAATAGTCTCTACTGGCTTCAGGAAGTAAAACTGTTCCCTTAGTTTAGTCAACACATTGCTTGCTGGTGAAGCTGAGAGGCCAACGTCCTGGGCTCACCAGTGATTTCTCCCTGTAAAATGGAAGTTAGCAATAATTGTGTGTATAGTATTGTCTATCAGGTGGTGCATAAGGGCTTGCATTGTATGTACATACTGTAATTGTATGGAAAACATTACGGAGTGAGCCTGCTTTTAGCTTGATGCCTCATACAGTGGTAATTAAGGAGAACAGTCTTTTGATTTGCTACTATTTGCAGTTCTGCAGGAAAACTGAGTTTAGGCTATCTTGTGCTGTGCATTGTTGCCATGTTTAATCTTCCGATTCCCTAGGAACAATTACACATGACACCTATGGGGAATTTAATTGCTTTGCTCCTGCCTCTATGGCAATTGTAATTACGGTTCAGTACTATTTGGGGGGTGCGGAGGGGGAAGAGACAAAAAAAAGTGTGGTGTTTTTTAGAACACAGCACTGAATAATATCAAGGTTAGATTTATAGAACAGCATAGCTCCAAGAATTAGCTTCCAGAATTAACCCTGTGCTGCTTTGCACGAGAGGCCAGCCAAAATAAAGCACTGGTTACTGCAAATATTCTCATGTAAACCTTTCCATTCAAGCCTAACAAATGCATGTGTCCTCCCAATATATGTGGGAGTTAGCACAGCTTCTTTTTTTTCCCTCTCCTTCTCCAGCTGAGGAAACTAAGGCACAGAAATGTGCTGCCTGATTCGTCTTTATGAAAAATCCAAAGGAGAGCAAATTAGTATGTGAGAAATTTTGAATTTCTAGCTTTTCCAAGCTCCTTTCACTTTTAGTAGATGCAGCTTTGAAGGAAACATAATGGGCAAAACACAAGGCTTTTTAAGCTATAAGAACTTTTAAAAAAATCTGTTAAATGGAACATAATAAATAAATGAATAAATGTTTCTGTGCACTATTCTGCTGATAAATCCTGTTGAGCAGAATCGAAGATGTCATTGTCTGAATCATACTGCATGATCCCAACCAAAGAAAGTTGTAGACAGGATTATCCTATTGCATTCTGAAGGAAATTTTAAAGAGAATCCAAAGAGCAGTACTGTATTAGAATTTCTTTTATTCCCCGTAGAAAAGAAAAAATGATCACCACTTCATTTGCAGTAAGGCCTTTTGATTTCTTTTATCATCTAGATGATTTTCAGAACTGATCTTGATGGCATTTCAGTTAGAAATTAAATTCTCATCAAGAAGTCCTCTAGTGGCTTCACAAGCTAACACTCTCTGAGAAGTGGTGTACAGATCAAAATCAGAACAAATGCTCCATAGAATAGAGCCCGTTCTGGCTGAAGAACTCAATAATAATGCAGAGGTTTACCTGTCTCAAATAAACACTAATCAAACAGAAGTGAAATGCACTCACAATTCTCCATAAGCTTCAGTGCCTGCAAAAGTCCCCCTTAAATGATGTACAACATGGCCAAACATGTGACCTATAGATAGCAAAAAGGCAACCCACTCCTTTGGTATAATTATACTGTACAAGAAATACATGTTTAAGATAACTGCTAGGTTTTTCCCTTTGCAGCCAATCCAACATAAGTTTAGTCATGCCAGAGAAGGTATAATGCTATAATTGCCTGTATGAATCTTCGTCACATTTAGACAATGTGCTGCAAAAGTGACGGTACACAGTACATACCCCTGCAGATCTGCTGCTATGATTAACCTGAGAAATTTTGTATGAGAAAGAAAGTAACTAAGAGAAATGTGTTTTCTTCAGATAATTATCAGCTTCTTTTGATACTGACATCAACAGAGCTGACAAGATCTCTCTGAATGTCAAGATTACCTTTCTGGAAGTTTTGCATTCTTTCTTATTAAAAGAAAAAATATTTTTTTCTTTTCTACATTGATGTTTTAAGCTTTTCATCTTAAAAAAGCAAAGGAGTTGATGGGAGACCCTTTCAAGGCCAAAGGGAATAAATCTCATACAAGAGCCAGTATAATTTTTTCCACACAATATATTCTTTTTTCTTTCTCTCAGTAACTGAGCTTGCAAATAGTTATAACTTTTTCACTGAATTAGCAGTTCCATGCACGAATGATCCATATCCATTCTCCCCACGTTTTATTATGCTGTGAAAGGATTCTGGACTGGTACAAGGCAGGTCAGGGTTTCCACTCAGAACACAATCTGTGTGTTCACAGCCAATGTGATGATCTCCTGGCCAAATAACATTGGATAAGTCACTTGCAGTCTTTGAATTTCTCATTTATAAAGCTATTATCAACCAATATTTGCAAATTGCTTTGTGCTTCTGTTGTAGTTTAAAGTCATTTTCATCTTTACCGTACCTTAAAACCATGTTCTGACTTTGTTTCCTCCAAATTTATATACCTAACCTTCAATCTAGCCCAAACTGCATCCCTTGTTTTGTAATGTTAACAGTGCAGGCATAGTGCTAAAGAGAAGAGACTCCAAACAGTGAATCTGAATGCACTTTTAAACATGCTATTCCACTGCAGATACTTACAAATGAAACCCTCTGATGCAACATTTAATTCCCACAAGAAGTGCTATTCTCATTATATCTTCTGTCTGTATACAAGCTTCTGCTGTGTTCTTGTATTGCCATTTTCAGCAGGGACTCGGAAGAGAGAAAGGATAGGAACTCAGACAGAATTCCTAAACTGAAACACAAAGATAATGAACTCTAATGCAACAGGACAGCAAATTAAAAGACTGGGAAATTGTTAGCCCATGTAAAAATAGGAAGAAAAAGAGCTTTATTCCATACTTTTGAAGCATTCTTCAAAGCTCAGAGAGCCTACTAAGCGACGCGATCCAGTTAATCTGCCTAGAGCTCCTCAGCTCAGCTCTCTTTACAAAAGAAATCCAAGCAGACATTTTTAAGAGCAATTATTTTTTTATGAAAAGGAAATAACTAAAACCTAGAAAGGCACATTAGGGGCTAGAAGACAACCAATCAGGAAATGGTTTAAAATGCCCATTCAGCTCAATTTGTTTTAAAGTATTTCAAACCCCCTGAATACAGCAAATTCTACAAATAGCCAAGTGGCTGGGAGACACAGTGCATATTGCCAAATAGATTTAAATGCAAAACCAAGACTCCTGTTTCTCAAAGCTGTGCAGGGTGATTATAACACTGTCTAGTCTTAAGGCAAAGCTAGTCTCTCTGGTTTTATGCATATCCCTACCAGCGTCCTAATGTTCTCCTTCTGTGCAAATATACCTACAGGAGAACAAGCCTATACAGAAATTTGGTAGTTCCGAAAATGGCATGGATATAGCAAAATTGTGCCCATTTTCACAACATTATCAGCCACAAGCATTCAAGCATCAAAAAACACCACCTTTGCTTTGGGACCAAAATTATAAGGATTTAAAATTATGCATTTAATAGTACATTTTAGAATTTTATTCACTTTTCATTTTGAGTACTCTTGTGAAAATCTAGATTTTTTTTTTTTTTAGAAACACAAGGTCTATGAATTTATATTTTTATTAAAACAAATCCTCAGATTCCCCCTCTATACAAATAATTTTGCAGCTGAAACATACAGAAATGCACCATGTATCACAAGATTATGATTAAATCTGGAAGATGACAATATTGGATCCATGGGCTGCACTTTAGTTTTATTGTTCCAGAAGTTTATGGGTAATGTCATATGAAAGGGTACAAATCTATTATAATCCTGACCTTTTCAAGTAACTGACATTCTGAAAATGTTCTGACACTTATATGGAATTGGGGAAATTTTATTTTTATTCTGGAAAAAGATAAGCCATCTAAATCTCTTAGTCTGGATAGGAACTTGAGAATTGAAAGAAATGAAGGCAATGTTTCCAGATTTTTGTAGAAAAAAACCCCACTGCCACTCAAGAAATCAGATACTCAGCTGCGCCTGCAGGTTATGGAAAGCTACGACATAATCTTTCTGCAGAATGAGAGAGTTCTTCATAAGGCTTGCAAGACAGAATAATTCAGAATATTTCTAACAAGACGATTGATTGCAAAAGCACATTTTCTTTCCACTTACCCACTTTTTGTGATTTTAAAGGCCTACACAATAATGGTGAAGTGTATGAAGCTCAAAAACCAGTAAAAGCTGCATACAGAATACCTGATATAATACCAAAGGCAAGCTATTTGAGAAATTTCATAAGCAACCTCAACGATTTGAAAGAGAAACTAAAATCATCTATTAAGAGATCATATATGAAATAATGTCTGTTAAATAAAAATTACTAAATGGCCATTAAAACAGAATATGATCAAATGGCAAGTATCAGATTTTTTTTTTCCTAAGACTCGTGGAAACAATTTCAGAGATTTTCAGCAAAGAAGCACCATGTGATGCAGTCAAGGAAGTCAGCTTCCATGTTTCAGCACAAGTTGCACCTCATAATACAAAGAACAGCAGGAGTTTATTAATAAGCATGTAACCAGAAGACTAAGCTGCTCTTATTACAGTGGTTGTGCAGTAAAAGAGTCTTTCTTGGATTTCATAAAAATGTACAAAAGGGGTTTTTTTCTAATCACTTTTTTTTTACATTAAAGAAGAATTAGGAATTATGATGAACTGGTGGAAAGAGGTAGGAATCATGCCCCTTTTATGTGTAGGTGCATGTTGCAAATTCACAATGGCATTTTTCTGGAATACGAGCCGTCCTTCCAATTGTGAGACAGAAGTCTCTGAATGGAATGCCCGGAGATGGGTCCTCATTAACTGAAGAAAAAGGTGGGGAAGAGAAATACCTTAGCTAACTTAATGAAATTCAAAATTATGATATATGGAAGGTATAATACTGAAACCCCTGTGCAACACCTGTATTACATGTAAGGTCTCATGACCATTCAGACTAAGCAAAAGCTGACCATGACTGAATTGTCAGTCATGTGACTGGAAGATCAGCGTTTACTGCAACAAAGCAAAACTATTCAAGAAGTGTTATGGAATAAGAGCTCTAAGGAGGTGAACACAATTCCTTTTGACAGAAGTAGTGTATCAAAGATAAGGGAATAAACTTTCCACCCCAATAAGTAGAACATAGTTGCAAGACATTGGTGTGAAAACAGAACTATGGCAAGAATGATGATTGCATGTAGAAGAAATGTTGTGACTTCAGCCTTTCAAAGCAATGGTGAAGTGATTCATTCCAAGATCATGATATCTATTCCTGCAGAACCACCTGGTAATGCTCGTTCCTGAGGATCAGTCCTGCAAAAAGCACCAAAGCCAAAGGAAACTAAAGCTAATACAGTTTACAGTTATGTCAGGGCACTCAAAATACTACAGCCTATATTCCTTCGCTGGCAAATTGTCACCTAATTACTAATAGTGAAAGTCATTGCAAGCACAGCGAAGAAATGCTACGATAGAAGCCTAGATGAGTGAATTGTTTGAATAATAAAGCCCTGAGATTCAATATTTAAACCCTATAAAGAAATATTTAGTGGAATATAGAATCACTTTGGCTACAAATTTGCCTGTCTCCTGGAGTGTGATTTTATTAGGCATTTGTAGTTGGTTTTGTTTGGCATTACATTTAGGCTTCATTTGCAGCAAATGGTAAGCAAAATGAAGTCTAAACTTCAGTGTTCAATTAGTTTTACTTAAACATTGAAATAATGTACTATTTCATGGAATCTACCTTCCCTTGAGTCAGATTTTATATACTTTCTGTCATTATCTTTTCCTATTCTTCAAAGGATGTTTCAAGAAAAATGTTTCTAAAAACCTTGTTTTGTTCTGCTAACCCTGAAAACGAAACATGTTTCATTTATTTTTAAATTAAGTGAAAATTAGCCAGGTGTGATAGATAAGTTTTCTATACACAGGTCTAAATATTGACAAAAGGAGACGTGTCACTGGAAAAATCATCAGTCTAGCAATTATCACGTTAGCATGTTAAGTGGAAAAAGATGTGAAACTTCCAAATGTGTCAATGCAGATTATTTCATTTCCACCAGCTATCAGCTATACTGTGAACATCAGTGCCTTAGTGTCTACTCAGCAGCAAGTTGGTTTTTGCAAGTAAATATCTTAACATGACACCCAGAATTGTCAGATTTCTGGCAAAATCATGTGTATCCCCTTCAGAAATGGTCTGCCAAGCAAACACTGGACGTTTCTAGAAGGACAGACAGCACAGGGGTAGAGCCAGAGGACAGGGACAGGAACAGTCGGCGCTCACAGACATGGCAGTGACTTCCAGGTCCAAACCTGAGCGGACAGGGAACAGAGGAGAAGGAGCAGGTCACTACGTGCCCAGAGAGGAAGCAGTGGCAAAAATGTGCTAAAACTCTCTCTAATAGGAAGTCCAGAAACCAGTGGTGATTTTAATGGCTGTTTTTGCCAAATTAAATCAAATCCTCTTCAGTACACTCTTGATCCTTTCACATTTCCTCGCCTAAAACTTAAATGAGATTGGCAGCCAAAGAAGAGATCTTTATCCTCAATTTCTTCCAATCTCTGCTACTCTTTCAAATTCCCTACATATTAATAATTTCTCATATAAGGAATGTATTTGTCATTTTCATAATCTAGTCAATGTCACATTATTTGCAAGTGAGTTTAACCTTTTCTATTGCTGTTGTCCTTCAAAAAAATTTCAAGAAGCTAAATTAAGGTGCCTTGATTAATGAGTAGCAGGCAAAGTGAGAAAGATAGAATAATGATTCATGGAGTTGAACAGGGTGCATTTAAAACACATATTTTTCTTTACAACGTAAATAATTAATTTCAAGAGCCCTGAGTAGACTAGTGCCTAAAATAGGTTTTAAGTTCTAACTCTTTCTCTGGTGAATAATAGCACTAGCAATTTTGTAGCAGTTTATGAGAGCCAGAATCACAGGAGAATAGCTCACAGGATGCCTTATTTTGGAGGGGGAACTTACAGAAAGTTCTCACTTTCTCAGTGAGAACAAACAGCATGAGATAAATACACTTGAAATCAATAACACTTTCTTGCAAAGATCTCATCAGATCTCAGAATTTTTAATACAATTAAAAAAATTATTTTTGGAAAGCCAGCATTACAATATGTGTGCTCAAAACAAGAGATATTTTTTGGTAATGATAAATCCAATAAGTATCAATTTAAGGTAAGCAGCATGGGCAGCACCTCCAACAAAGCCTGGGACGTCTATGGAGAAAGTGCCACCCATTTCATTGACTTTGGTCCAGACCACTACTAAATGACTCCAGGCCACATGTGCAATTTGTATGGGTACTTTTGTTAAGAGCTACAGTACACAACTGTTGTTTTCTGGCTAAATTATGTCCCACCTTTGCAGACTTCTCTAGGAGGCCCTGTAAAATGTATGTGGACAAGATAGAATTTATGACATATTGTGATCACAGAAATCCAGTTACTGAGGTGTTGAACTTGTTTATAACACCATAAATTGTACCATGGTCTAATTGACCTTTTTAGGTGAAGAACAAAATCTTCTTAATTTTATTTGCACTGCTTTTTCCTTAGCAGCATCCTCTTTTTTTGATATTTTAAGTCTCTTTTGCTTTAGAAGTGAATTATGCAGGTTGCCAGTGGGATAGGGCAAATATTATTCAAAAGTTAAAATTACTTTTCCAAGGAAACAAATCTGCATTTGCAAATTTTTAATAAGTACAGGCAAATAATTAAGATGTACTACCTTTCCATCTATTTCCTTCAAAACTTCTTCGACTGGTAAGAAAGAATTCTCAAACACATGAAACACTGACAAAAAGATTTCTTTCAGATAAATATCACAATTTTTATGTAAAAAGCCTCAATGAACAAATGAGTTTTCCTATTTTTCACTGCAAACAGTTTGCATGGTATTAAATTTAAGATATTGCAATCCTCCCATATATCTCTTTCTCAATACCCTCAGGAGTCCAGGGCCTGCAATCTCCTGACACAAATAAGGCATATTTCAAGATAAAATTTCAGAAGCAAACAAAAAAGACATTTTAATATTTCCGTTATATCTTTTTTTACTCTCCCTTGGTGCTCAGCATCAAGCAAGATTTGGCCCCAAGTCATGGAGATTTTAGGCAATAGTTTCCCCATGCTTAAATTTTAAAAGTAGTTGCCATAGCAACTGCCAGACACAGCATATGGTGTGTCTGTTACCTCCAAGATAACAGAGCAAGTTCTAAAGAATTTTCTTTACAATATGTTACGAACCTTTGTACTTTTTACAATTTTTCAGAGTGCAGTATAAGGTACTGTTGTTCCCTGACATTCTCTTCAAGCTGAATGCTCATTTAGTAACTCCCTCTTTCATATTATCTCGTTCATCTCATTTGTACTTTTATTCACCCAATATTCAGCAAAACAAGAAATAAAGTGGGGAAAAGGAGACATCTAGTAAGGCCAATCTAAAGATTCTACTTAGTTTTGCTACAGTGTTCCCTTTCCTTCACAGTGAAAATCCAAAAGACAAAAAAATTCAAAAAAAGAAAATTTTTTAAATTTTAATAAAAGACACAGATCTTATTAAAATTCCTCTGAGCATGCAGATATTTTGTGGAATTTTACCCAGCCTTCAACTCTTTGACTCCCATACCTGCCCCTCCTCTCATCTCAAATGAAGAATTAATATCTGTGCAAAGTGTCCTCAAATAAGAGGACTTCCGAAACACACCTGTCACCCCTTGTTCGGTAGGTAAAACATGCCCCTTGGCTAGCAAAGACCTATGTTGCAAACCCCCTTTCCAAAGTGGTTTGTCTCCGCTGTGTGTAGCTCCTGAAAAGAAAACCCCTACTACAGCCTGTGGTTGGGATGCCACTACCTACCTTCTTCCACACGCTGAGAAGGTCCCACTGTCCAGCAGAGCTCCCGGCAGTTCAACCTTTCAGTGCTTGTCTTGCTTTCCAGAAGCCCATGCAGACTCAAGAAGTAAGGGAAATAGGCCTTTATTCCTCCTTCTGCACCTTCGTGGTTGTATAGACCGAGACAGGATTAGAAGAATAGTTACTAGGATACATAATCATGTTCTGCTCTATAATTCTCCATCTCCTGAGTCCTTCATTCTGACAACTTTCTGCAAGTCAGGCACTTTGTGCATAAATCTTCTAAAAAATTAAAAAATAAAACTCCACCAAAACAGAATGTAAGAGTGCACATTCAACTCTCCCCCTGAGGAGAAGTTAAGAAAGAGAACGAACCATTCATTACACACTTCACTTAATGCACGACTACAAGATGCTGACACTACTCCGATGAAGACACAAGATAGTGTAAGAACAAAGCAAAATATTTTGAAGGGAACTTTGAATGCTTGTGCGGCTTTTTCTTTTATTTACTCTTCATTTACATAGTTACTTCACAAGGGAGGGGTAATCATTCTGTAATTGGATTGCAGGTAGTTACCTTCAAGTAATACCTGTTTTGCAAAGAAATGCTTATATTTATTTAACAAGATGCATGCTTCATTAGAGCAATTTACAGTGGAGATGTATTTTTTGAAATCCTCTTTTGCTGCCTGGTCGAGGGGAGAGAGAGAGTAAAGAGCATAGCGGCAGGTTCTATTTCTGGGCAATAGCTTTCAGTGTAGCTTTCAGTGAAGGCTGGGTGATTCTGCTGTGGGGAAAAAAAGAAGACATTTTTGCTACTAAAAAGAGACTAGTGACAGCATTTTTTTCCTAGTGATAGCAGTTGAAATTAACTAATAACCATAGTTACAGTAAAAGCAATGGTAGGAACTTCAGATTTTTGCTGCTAAATAGCATGTAACAGAGGAGGATCACGTGTGAGTTGCACCTCATCTTGGCCATCCATTATCAATTTATTAGTCTGGAGCATTTAAGAGAAGAGAATTACTCATGGTGTCCTGACTGATTGAGGGATAGTGGAAAAAATATGATAAATACATTACATTTAAAAAAATATTGTATTTATTATTGATAATGTAAAAATCATGGTGAAATGAAAATTCTACAATGTAGGAAGACATAGTTGCCACCCACCATGCCTCATTTTTATTTGTGCTGTAGAAAATATCAGAGTACATAAGTAAATCATCAGTTAGAGTTACTTCAATATCCAGGAATGCTATGTTTCTCTTAAATTGTAATTTCCTAGGTTCTTATGGATTGGTTTTCCTTGCCATGGATGGCATTATTTGTTGCATTGGACATATACTCGACTTCAGGGGCTCCACAAGTTCCTAAACAAACACTTCCTTCTTCTGAAACAACCTCTTTCCACTTAATTCTGATTTTTTCTAGTTCTGCTCTTAGTAACCAACCAGCAATCTCCACGAACACTGACTGGTTGTACCAGCCAGCCAGCAGGCCACACAGTGTACAAGAAGGGGCGGAAAGAGGCAGTTCATTCAGTCCTGAGAAGAATAAAAATAGGGAGATCTTAGTGACCTTCTTGCTGTCTTTGACTACTTACTAGGAGGGTGTGAAAGAACAGAGCCAAAGTCCTTCTAGGGGGCACAGTAATAGGATGGGAGTCAGTGAGCACAAACTGCAAAATGGGAAATTCCAACCAGATTGTATTAACAATATTTTCATCATAGCCAAACAGTGGAACAGGTTTCCTAGAGAAGTTGTGGCATTGCCACCACTCAAAACTCAATCAGGCAAGGTACTGAGTAACCTAATTAATTTGGTGCTGCTTTGAGTGGGGCCAGATGACCCCAAAAGTTCTTTTCCAACCTAAATCATGTTGTTATTCTGTGATTCTATTCAGTGCAGCAGAACTCAGCAGGCAGCATTTGCCATCAAAAAAACTACTCTAATTGAAAATCTGAGTATGTCTGACAGAATAGGTCCCTCTTATAAGTGAAAGGGTGTAGTTTGTGCCACAGAGGGAGAGGTTGGTATTGTTCTTTTTCGGATGGCTTTTTTCTTTATTACCATAGAGTATGTTGAATTTAGTAAAGTTATTCCTGGTGAAATTACAAATAACAGAATCAACTCCTAAAACAAATTCGACAAAAATAAAGTAACTGTTAAGTTTTCCTTCAGGATGAATTATTCTATTTAAGGAAACATAGGACCCAGTAAGTTATATGCAAAGCCTCTCTATAATTAAGAGTAAGGGAAGTATATCACTACAGTGTATTTGTGACTTGGTATAAACATATTTTCCTCTGGAATGATTATAAACAGGCACACCATAACCTCATTTTCAGCTTTTTTTTCCACATTATAAATTCATTTTTCTCTTTGCAAAATGTCACTTCCTTACAGCAGGTTAATCCCAGGAGGTCTGGTAACTACAATTACTCCATTTAAATATTCCACAGATCTGTCAAGACTCAAAAGAATTCTGTAGTGTCAGTTTAAATATAAATATATATAATTCTAGTTAATAGTCCTCACTTCAAGTCTGTTATGAAAACTGTATTACTCATTTGGAGCGTGTTTGATGTTGTGTATGTATGCAGCATTTGTTGCAGCATTTTCATCGATTTATTGGTTAAAAAAAGCAACCATGCTAAAGGCAACACATCAGTGACCTCATGCAGAAAACAATGCTTTTCACGTGTTAACTGGTCTATAAGTTTTTTTCTAAATCCTTAAGGAAAAAGCACTAGAAATTTCATAGCTTTTGATATAGCAAAAGCTGAAAATTTACATGCCACTGTAAAAACAAATATCAGCAAAACATATTTGATGCTTTTCTTGTCTATAACATTTTCATCTAAAGAAAATACTTTCACTTACCAGTGACCAGAACATTTTTCTTTTACTTGTTGGGTGGTAGGGAGGTTTGGAGAAGTTGACAATTTTTTGCTACCTTAGAAATAGATTGAAACACTATACAGTTAAATGGGCTCAAAACTAAAATTGTGATGTTAATAAAAAATAGAACACAGTTTATTTTCTTTAAGTTTAATGTGCTCGTCAGGCATTTGTTTACTTATCCTGCTAGAACAGCCTTTGCAAAACAGGTAGAACTGTGGCTGTTTTTACAACAAAAGTTTCAGAGTAGCAGTACGAATACCCTCATGCCCAGCAAACACAACTAATACCAATGAACAGCATTTTGAAGCTTTTAATCTCCATGACAACCCACCTCAGAGTCTTCGATAAAATGCCACAAACATACTCTTTTATACACACCTACCATTTGTTTATAAATATCACCAGTGTTGTGAATCTTAAAACCACATATAATAATATTGATGTCTTTCTCTTGGAAAAGTAATCAGTTGGCACTCCAGCTAAAAACTTCATTTGTATCCTTCTGCTTATAGTAACTGCTGAATAAACAGTTCAGTTGAATAAGAAGACAAAGAGATACATAAAAAATATGGCTCAAACGTAAAAGAACATTCCTCAAATTTGGCAATCATTGGGAAAAATACCTGATACATAAATAAATTGTAAGCATTACTTCAAATATCTACACACCAGAATCACAATTTGCACAGCAGAACTATTTGCAGTACTTTTTCTGTCTCAGAAGGGAAATAGTTGACTTAAATATTATAAGCAGAGTGCTCACTAAGCTGAGTAAGGTACTAATTATTGATATGAGTCACATACTGATGTAAGTGTGGCTTACGTTAATGCTTGAAAAGTCATGACAAATATTTAAAAAACTGCCCCAAGACCAAAGTTCAATTTAAGCCACTCTAAGAAATGGGACATTACAGACACCTACCCGTGTAAAGGAAACAGATACCCACTGCCATTTGCTCAGCCTTCACAGAATTCACCAATTACAGCCCATTATCTTGCCTGTTTTGTGTTTTTAGGGCTGGTTCCCTGGGCCACCCATGCTGCCACAGCTGTAACATACGTGCTGGGAAGATGCACGGCATCCTTGCAGAATGCAGTATTGTCACAAACGGAAGAACACTGGATGCTCAGTCCTGGATCAGGCCTGCCAGACTTTCATACGCATGGCCTGAATGGCTCAACGTGGCTGCAACCCACACCTCCTACAGCCTCTGGCTTTGAAAGGCAGCGTGCCCCTTGCCCCAACACTCCGGAGCCTGCACTCTAGCACATCTTGCCAGCATTTCCACATAACCTGTTTTAACATATCTAATGTCATATCTAACACCCCTACCCAACCACACAGACTTTATTAGTCATGGTTAATTGCACATATTTTAAAAACAATTGGCACTTGTTAAGCCACTCTGAGAGGCAGTAGCTGACAAACTGGGCAGATCTCTTTTTCCTGCCTTCTCCCAAGGTGAGTCGAAGGGTAGCTTAGCATCAGCATCAATTTTGGGAAAAGCATTTCTCCTAGAACACACCAAAAAAAAAAAAAAAAAGGAAAAAAGGAAAAAACAAAGTCAAAAGCAGCTTTCAGCTGTAGGAATCAGCCTTCTCTGCAGCACACCGGGCCATCCCTCACGTCTGCTCATCATGAGTCATTTCATCCCAATTTTTATGGTCAGTGTGCAGCCGATGACATAAAACACCTGTGAATCTCCCTGCCAGTCTGGAAGCACAGGTGATAAACTCAGCTGAGAGAACTCTGAAATACCACCAGATATCTTTTGTGATAGACATGAACAAAAATTCTCTGCATTTTCCTTTTCTCTGGTCCCTTCCACCATCCCTGCACTGAACTCTACTATAGAGCAACACCATATTTATAGAGGAACAAAGGCCGCTTCAGAATATTTGTATTTCCATGGTATGTCACGGAATCTGAAGGCCTTAGGATGGACTCAGGGCATATTGAAGATCTTCAGAGTGCATATGAATGGCTTGGTCCTTAAAAGAATCTCAGAAAGCGTTATGGATGCAGGCTAGTTGGCTCCTACACTTCACTGTAAGACACAAAACAGAAGTGTGCTTCAGAAAATGTGAGGGGGCAGGGCACGGCAGGAGGGGCTCTTCGTGGTCTTACAGCAACCAGTGCTGCACTATGGCTACTTTGCAGACATCCTCCAGCAGTAATCTAGCAGATATGTTAACTCTGCCTATTCATTTAAGACTAACTGTAAACTGCAATAAAAGCAGCAGTTTTAATATCAGCATGAACGTCTGCTTTTACTTTAGGCGTCCATTCACAAAAAAAAGCTTCTTGCAGCCCAAGTACATGTCCTATAATGTATCAATACTAAAAATGCTGTCTGTCCCAAAAACCTCCAGGGTGGTCACCCCCCTTCCCATGACTCTATCGAAAGTGAAGACATATTGTGCATTCTAAAATAGTATTGCATTATACTATCAAATAAAGGTAACTTCCTGAAGTTTCATAGATAAGTGCCAAACTATTGTGTTTCTTTTCAGATCTCAGTACATGAAGCCTGCAGTCCATTTCACCGCGAGCCAACAAAATGAGTTTGTCAAGATGTATTCCTCAAAATTTCTTGCATTGCCCTGTAACTCCTTCATTTAATACTAATACTGATGCTTGATTGTACAATCTGTCTAGACTGAGCATCTGAATTTCATACTTAGAGCTTCCCTGCAATGCCTTATTTTGTAAGCCAGTGTTGATGATGCTAACAAGGACTCAACTACATTATTTATGCATTCATTATTACTCAAATACAACAAAATATAGGAGTTATGTTTTATCTGCTTTTCTAAGATGTAGACAGTCCAAGGTTGGGGAGCTAGAGTCACCACTAGAGCACAAATCATAGCAGAATATAAACCAGTCAAGACAAACCTTATTGTATTCTAACTGTATCTTAAAGGCACTGTTAAAATGAAACTAAAAAGACTGTGAGCTGGACTTTTCATAGTACCTGAATATAGCTGAGAGTAGACTTAAAAAGTCAAAAGTTCAGAGACACTAACTCTTATTAATCATCATGATTATATCAAACACATTGGTAACAACTTCAGTTTGGATAAAAACCTCTGTGAACAGGTAGCAAAAAATTTTCATTGCCACCTCTGTTTCTAATGAAAATCTAATATAGGAACCAGAGGTTTTACACAGAATTAGCAGAACTCTTGAGCTGCCAAGGCTCAATGCATGTTATTAGAAGATTTAGCCAAGAATTTCATAATAAAAATGAGCACCTTCTTCCTACTGAATGAGTTTGCTTTAAACCAATACTTCATTTTTTAACATTAAAAAATGTTTTATCTGTTCATTTTATAACTACTGCATCAGAGTTAATTCTCAAGTCAAAAATACTGCTTGTCTAGGATCATAATGACACTTATAAGGCCTACAATTAAATAAACAAAAGATACTTTACCATCTTTCTGTGTCTTGTCCTTGTAAAAATTACATACCGCACTTCTGTAGAAATGTATCTTTTCTTCTGTTTAGTTTATTACCTACAGATAAGAAGTTTTACATATCTTTTTATGTCTTGCAGCTGTAGTCTTTAAACTATATGCAGGTACTTTCAATGAGAAGAGAAAAAACTATAGTGGGAATAGCTTCACTGTCATATTTTTACTAGTGGGTGTGAGAAGTGATTTAACTTACAGGTACTGATTATTTAATTGTATTGATATAGAGCATAGAGCCTACCATGACTAGTGAATCATTCAGACTGACAAGAGGAGGTGTAAAAGCTCTTCTTGCTTCTATTCTGCCATATCCTTCCAGTTTTACAAAAGAAAAACCTTTATTCACAGGTGGGGGTTAGTAAGCCATTAAAGTTCTTGATAACACCTATGAATGCATAAAACAAACACGTCAAACCCATACAGTATAATTCTGAAATCGATTGGATAATCAATCAAACTATTCCAAGAGATGACTATCATCAGATGTACAATATAGCTGACTCTGAGCCTACGTATGTTTTAAAAATAATCTTTGTAAACTTTACAAAATTAAGTATATATAGTGTGTTCTATTTCACTTGTTAGTGTGTGACCTTTATTCAACACAATTGTTATATAAACCCATTTGCTCATTTAGATTGGAAAAGATATCACAAACTATTAAAGTTTTACCTCCATCACAGTGTGTGAAAGTAATCATATTGTGTATTTTTAAACCTATGGCCCTGCAGCAGTAGTTGGTTAAAAGAAGCTGTATTCAGTCTGCAAAATAATTGTTCTCTGGACAACACTTAACCAAAAGTTAATATGAGTCAGCAGTGCCCTGAAAACCAAAAGGGACAACTGTGTCCTGGGGTGCATCAGGCAAAGCATCGCCGGTGGGTCAATGGAGGGGATTGTCCCATTCTACTTTTCTCCCCTTGAATATTGTATGCAGTTTGGGCATTACAAAATAAGAAGGATATTAACCTATTAGAGAGTGTCCACAGGAGGGCTATGAAGATGGTGAAGGGTCTAGAGGGGAAACCGTAGAAGGAATGGCTGAGGTCACTTGGCTTGGTCAGCCTGGAGAAGAGGAGACTTAGGGGAGACCTCACTGCAGTTACAATTTCCTTGTCAGAGGAAGAGGAGGGGCGGGCACTGATCTCTTCTCTGTGGTGACCAGTGACAGGACCCAGGAGAATAGCCTGAAGTTGTGTCAGGGAAGGTTTAGGCTGGATATTAGAAAAAGGTTCTTCCCCCAGAGGGTGGTTGGGCACTGGAACAGGCTCCCCAGGGAAGCGGTCACAGCACCAAATCTGACAGTTCAAGAGGCTTTTGGGCAACGGTCTCAGGCACATGGTGTGACACTTGGGGATGGTCTGGTGCAGGGCTAGGAGTTGGACTCGATGATCCTTGTGGGTCCCTTCCAACTCAGGATACTCTGTGATTCTATGAAAAATAATTAGCGGAATTTAGATAAATCTTCAGCCTGGCTTTCAGCAAACTGAATAGAAAAAGCTGCTTATAGATACGTTTGACTATGACTATTTGTGTTCTATAGTAATACTATAAAGGAGTAATAGAGCTCAGATTTTAGCTATATAACAAAGCATAGGTTTTGGTATCAAAAAAGCCTGTTTTTCTTTTCTTCCTCATCAATTTTATGTTTTCCACTAAACACAAGGTGATGAAAAACAAGCAAGTAAGGGATTCACATAAATCCCTTCATTTCTTTTCAATATCACTTTATTATAAGAATAATCAAAAATACAATGCAAATCATATGCTTTATTTAAATAGTTATCATTTTGGTTATTTACAGCCAACAAAAGATTTTAAGATTATACATTTCCCCTTGTTTTTCCTATGGTATTTAAATAATACATACTTTTCTGTTTGTGTGGTTTTTTCACTGTGTAGTATACATATCCAACATTTTTATCTTCTATTTGTGGTATCATTAATACTTACTTCATTCGTATAAATGAATATTCCAGGAAGTTGGGTAAAAGTAATATACTGAAGGCATTGGCTGATGTGCCTAGTAACAGGAACATTAATTGTAAGATAAGATCTTTATTAATTTTTCTCTTGCCATTGTAAGAAGAAACACAGTAAGGTAAGAGCTGTATTAGAAGAGATTCAGCACTGGTAAAAGAGTTATGAACTAGTGATCATATTCACTAAAATGGCAAAATAGTTCCTTTAAAGTACTGCCATGTACTTGTTTTGCCAAAAATTAAGAGGCTTCTTCAAAAAACTTCTAAAAATCTGCCTCATACTTCTAGTCCAAGAAAAGCACTGTTGTTGAAGGGAAACCTTATCTCCTTTTTTCATTTCATAAAGGAGACAATGTGTCTGTTTGTAGGCCAAAATCCTCAGAAAATGAAGTTGAGAATGGTTGTATATTCTGTACAACTACCCAAGTGACATATTCAGAAGTGGCCATCGGAAGAAAGCTGGCATGTCTGGACAACTCTTTAGTGAAAACAAGTTTTATTTTATGGAATAAAAATTAATGGCATTTTTGACTGGCTAGCTGTCTTCAGATAAGGAAGTGAGACTATACCAAGTAAAGCAACATGAAAAATTTGTTGCGACAATCCTGGTCTAAGGTGAGCTTTGCAGATCCTGACAGAAGAATCTTTGTGCTTGCAAATTTAGCACAATTTACTCCTAAAAACTGGGATTTCATGATTGCTGATGATATCCAAGTTGCTTTTCAGAACACTGCATAGCAGTATTTTTATTTAAACATGAACTCAAAATTATAAGTCTGGCAATTCACTCTATTTATCAATTTCTAATTAATAAAAAGGATGAAAACACTAGAATTGAACTTAGCCTTTGAAATGACAGGATCGAAAAGAATCATAAGAATAACTTAGAGACATGAATAGGGAAAGTGAGCACTGATACAGGATGTTGTAAGTCTGATACTAAAATACTGTCATTCAGCATCAAATGGTAAAAAATCTTTTTAGATGAGGTGAAAAATCATAAAATTGTAAAGCTCAAAGAACAGATAATGCAATTATAACAAGATACAGGTGAGCTACTTAAATTATCATATTCCACTTAACTCAGTGATCATAATCATTTTGCAACCCTATTATATCGAGCTATAAAAAATAATTTAGAAAATCATTGACTCCATCTAGTGGTAGCTTTCTGTAATTTTCACTTGCAACTGCTTCAGGAGAGAACTCAATTCCAAATTTTATTACAAGCCAAGAAACACATAACAACAATCAAGAAAATCAATTGGTAGTAATGCCCGCATCTCTTCCAAGAACCACACTCAAAATATTCTGCAAAGAAAGTCAGCATCATTTTTAATACACTTCACTTGGGAAGCTATGGGGGGGAAATGGGACAATTTTGGCCAGTGCCAGAATGTGAACAAGAACCTCATCCTCTCCAGCCACAGGGTTGACCCCCAGAGAACCAAGAGGAGGGAAACAATCTTTCTCCGTGGATGTACAATCTTTCTCTGTGGATGTCTTTGCCTCAGATCACCAGCAGACTACTGGTGACTGGTACGATGAAATGAAATTAAATGAAATGTAATGCAATGAAATGGTATTTTTCCTTTTTATAACTTAGAGGGGGAAGCTGATATGGCTGCTGCCACCACCTTAGTCATTACAAGTAACCACGCTTGCAGCCCACTGAGATGATCTAAAGACTCAGACTTCAGAACATGTTCTGCTTACTCAGACTCCACAATGTACACAAATACTGTTCTATACTATGTGAACTCAAATACATAACACTTGACAGTTTGGAAAGCTATCAATAAATTTTGAACTGGTCCACAACTATGAGAAAAATAACAGTAACTGATAGAAATAAACATCATTCCATAAGCACGATGATTGGGGTTCAACCCTAGCTTGATCTGATTATCACCGCCTTGTCAGTCATAGTCTGCACAGCATTAATACAGCATGACACAGCAAAGGATTAGCACCACAGTGAGCTGGACTTTCAGAGCTAAAATGTGAATGCTGAAAGTATTCACTGGTGAGATTACCCAGCTATTATTTTGAGTGAGTAAACTTGGCAAACAGAGTGGTCTCCTAAAAGCAGTATAAACAGTACACGTCATTAAAGAAGGCCACTTCCCCTCTGCTGGTTTTAATCAACTACAGTTGATTTACAGAATTTCTTCATCTAAGCCCTCTCCCACTCTAACCTATCTTCCTTTGATAAGACTACTAATGAAAATTCACTGGACTGAAGACATTTTTAGCTACTAGCATTTCTTATCCCAAGCCATTATGTTCAGTGTTCAATGCATTGCTTCCAGGACAAAGTAGTAGTAATCTACATGATGTCCTTGTCAACAACTGTGAATGAACAGAGCATCTTTAATTGATTCTCTAGACAACTGAGAGTGACTCTGTAGCTAACCACATAAAAAAAGTCTGGAATTTCATAAAATAGTTATCTCTCAGACGTGATTATCAAAACAAACTAAAAAATAGAGGAAAAGTTCTTTTTTTCAAATGTTCATGTAGTGGAGATACGGGGTGACTTCAGGTCTTCCTATGAGCTAACTGCAGCCTAGTAGAGAGTCTGTGAGTAAGGATATACATCCTCTTCAGTATCTAACTAAAAATTTGATATAAATAGTTTGATATGACAATGAGCTCACTTCTGAATGTTCATAAATGAGATGCAGACCAATACAACAGATGCACAACTTGAAAGAAAATACCAATGTCAGATACCGGCACTTTTCTATTTGCCTTTTAAATTATGCCACAGATGTGGTCCCAAGTGCATAGTTCTAATAGTGTGGTCTTATAGCTGTATATTAGAAACTTCTTCTCCTGTTACACCCAATTGTCTGCACAGAACTTTTAACCAGAATAATTTCCCATGCTTCTAGTTAAAAAATTATCTATTTTATATTAAAATTCTTCATTTGTAACTATTGGTATTTTTAAAAAGAATAAAGGCTGTTCTCCCTTGATAGTGATCCAATAAAAGAATGTATTCAAGATATTAAGTAATCTCCTGCTATTTTTAATCTTTTGTCTAGCCAATTTTCAGATCTTTGATAATTTGCAGAATATGAGAAGTCCGGATAATCATGGATTGTGGTAGTGAGTTTCAGCTCTAAATTTCTTCAATGAGATAACTCATACGAGACCACATCTCAACCTAAACTATTTCTGGTTTCCAAAGAAGGTCTTCCTCAATAGAATAGAGGATACTAAATTAAACAGAGAATCCTTATGTAAGTGTACCACATCTAAATTCAGGTGCAGAATATATCATAATCAAGATTTCATGTTGTCTAGTCATTTCAGAGCAGAGAATTTAACTTAAACTCAGCACTTGAGAAGAAATAATAGAGAGGTTTAAGATCAAATTTCCTTTCTCTGTAAATACAAAAGAAGACAATGATAATAAATACAAAAATCAAGACTCAGACTCATTTGTCACCAGTGAATAATGCTTCCTTGGCTGCTGTTAGTTCATATGGTATTTTCCTTACTTGTATCCACGAACTTAAAAAGAGAAGTGCACAGGTCCTTCCCCACAGACTCTTTACTGAGGCAAACAAAACATAGATATCATAATCCACCTGATACCGTCATGATTTTACTTGTGGTGGGTTGAGCCTGTATGCCAGGCACCCACCAAAGCTGCTCTATCACTCCTCTCCACAACTGGACAGTGGAAGAAAGAAAATATAATAAAAGGCTCATGAGTTGAGATAAAGACCATGAGAGAACACTCACCAAATACCTCCATGGGCAAAACAGACTCAGTTTGGGGACAGTTTTGATAGTTGGTGTGCTTGATTTGTGGAAACCTCGACCTTGCACTCTGCACAGAATAAATGCTTCCTTTCTAAACTAGACTCCATGTCTGTATTTAGAGAGCTCCTAAAACTGGCAATACCCTCTCCACAAGTCCCTGCCAGGAGCCTGCTGAAGTGTGGGCTTCCCACGGGCTCACAGTCCACTTTCAGGAATACACCTATCCAGCGTGGGTCTTTTCCACAGTTTGCAGGTGAATCTCTGCCCCTCTGTTGACCTCCATGGGCTGCAGGGGCACATCCTGCCTCACCATGGTCTGCACCACAGGCTGCAGGGGAATCTCTGCACTGTTGCCTGGACCACCTCCTCTCCTTCTCCACTGACCTTGGCGCTTGCAGAGTTGTTCCTCTCACATATTCTTACTCCTCTCTTCTCTGGAAGCAATTATAGCTGCAGAATAACTTTTTTTTTTTCCTTCTTAAATATGTTATCACAGAGACATTACTACCATCCTACCATCGCTGATTGTCTCGGCCTTGGAGATCGCTGGCATTGGCTCTGTTGCACATGGGGGCAGCTTCCTGCATCTTCTCACAGAACCCACCCCTATAGCCCACCTCAACTCACTCCAAGACCTCACAACAAAAACCCAACATATCATGAAGTGAAACACATCAGCAGAGAGATCACTGAGACCATCACCATTTTTCTTCTGCTTTTGTCAGACTCCAGAACTAATCTTTGGTGATGAAATTCCCATATTAGCATCTAAGTCTTTTTAAAAGACATGAAGTGTTACAAATCAAGAAAGTTGCCTTGGGCATTCTGGATCTTGGAGTTGCGATCTTTATTCATACGTAATTCAAAGGCATTTGCATTGCACAGGACAATTACTATACTCTGGACCAGTATTTCTGTCTTGCCTGGGTCTGATGAAAACAAAATGATTGCAGGGTGCACTGAAGGATGATCCATCATTGCCTATGAAGGCAAAACTAGCATCTTGCTTGTCACAGTTAAACATAATGGTCTTTAAAAACCATGTATTTTAAAAAAACAAATAACTCAATTTTGTCAGGGCATATTCCTTTTTGGCATGTGAAGATTTATCCTTGTGTCAGTAAAAATTATGAGGAACATAACCATCTTAGTTGTGAATGATGTTCAGAGCATCAATATAAAAGGAAAAGAAAATATGATTGACTGGATATTAGGCCAAAGGACTAGGTGAAAGGGTGACAACTCTGAATAATGATTAGCTCATGATGACAATTCAGGGATGTGTTTCCAAATGCTTACATGCTTTCCAAAATCTGGGGCTCTTTCTGACATTCTCAAGGAAGATCAACAAAAGAATAATAAGTCTTAATCTATTAAGAAAGAAAAACTTATATTAATCCCCTCTCCAGTAGGGCTTTCCATGAGTTTTTGGGAGAAGTAACATGCTAAGGAGGCAATAAACAAAAACTTTCTGTAAATTAAAAAAAAAAAAATCATCTAATGTGCACTTTTGATTAATTTCAAGATCTGAATTTTGACTGATTTCTGTATCCATTAACTGCTCTTTCATCTGAGTCTTCTTGGATGGCCATTTCACTCTGTTTCACTCTGCACTGACATGAACTTTAGTTATTACTGGGTGAATAAGCCGACTACAGTCTATCCGACTTTGAAATACTTCTGGTTCAGCAGATTTCAGCTAAGTTTGCTTACTTCTGCTTATTTATAAAACATGTAAGATTTCCACAATAAACTAAACAGAAAATACCAGCACTTAAAAGAAAAAGCCCTGCCCACCTTTAAAATAAGTCTTTATTTAAATGCTCAAAGAAAATATTTTATATTCCACTTAACCATTTTAGGTAAGATTCTTGCCTGAGGTGGATTAGGAATTACATAAGTAAGACTACCTATCTCTTAAATTATAAGACTACCTATCTCTTAAATTACGTTAAATGTTTATATGCACAAACAAACATCTCAAGAAACATTGACTTGTTTTAAAGGTTTAAGAAATACTGGAAGTCTTCAATATACAAAGAATTAAGCAACAGTAGAATATGAAAAAGTTTTCCCAACTATTTTCCCAAAAGCTACTTACTGTGCAAAATAAGATACATTTTTCTTTTGGAATATTTTGCAAGCCTCTGGACTAAAAGTATTTCTCTTTACAGAAACTAATTCAGAGAGCTGAGAAAGCTATATAAAACTCCCTCTCTTTAAGACCTAACAGTGTTCTCCTGTCCTTTAAGATGTGTCTTACTCTTGGAAAAGATGTTGTGGCTGGCTATTTGCATCTTAATCAAATACTTCATGAAGTATCATCAGCATCACCCACAATCTGCAATCAGTGACTCTATAAAATGCTTTCTGCAAGATAAGTATTAGCTGACATTTAAATATAACTTTCAAACATAAAACAAAACATGAACTATTCAAGCAAAACACCACATTTGCATCTACAGGCTTGATGTTCATTTGGATTGGGAGAAGTGGAAGTTTATCTGATTCTTCACAGTTTGAAAAAGGAAAAACTTTTTTTTAAATGAATTTAAAAATCACAATAAACTATCAAGTAAAGAAACAGAGATACATAAACTACAATTGGTCATCAGATGTAGAAAGATAATTTTAAGTGCTTTGTCAACTTCAGGAAATGTAACCGATACAGTGTGTGCAATCATTTTCACCTTGATATCACAGTTGTTCCCCAGCCTGGGTTCTTCTGTCCAATGGAATTGCCCTGGGCAGAGCACTGGCCACGGATCACAGCATCCAGATACATCAAAAGAGAAGCACCATTTAAACTTTTGGCTTGGGAAGGAAAAATTGTAAGCAATTTGGCTTATCTCCCACCTGAAATGCTGAGGAGTGGAACAGTGTTGTTGCATTTGTACAGCCACACTAAGCTCCTGAGCTGGAATGAAGGCAGCAATGCAGGCAGCACATGAGCTCTGTGGGTTGAAGAACATACCTTCTGATTAACAGAGCTATCCAGTACCAGGAGACCTGAAATTGCTGGTTTGTAGGAAATTCCTGCTGCCAAGAGGTGGTGTGTTTGAGCTCAAAAGACATTGAGAAAATTCAGAAGCAACTTTTTAGACTCCAAAACATTCATACAAAAANACAATTAAAGAATAAGAGCCTTATTATTTTGTGCTTTTTAAAAATGTTATTAGTACATAACCATGCGAATTGAGTATAACATACTGCCATCATGGATGGCCCTAAAAACTTTATAAGCTATGCCATGACTGAGTATCTCCACATGTGATTTGGAGTTTTAGACAGCCTACCATACTTCAGATGTTTACAGGAGGATGTACTGGCTGTCAGAGTTCTACATAAATATAGAAAAATGTTTGAGGTTGTCTCATTAAAAATAAAATTCCATAAAACTCAGGAAAACACACAGATAAATTTAAATGTTAGATCTTCCTTTAGAGCTTTTCATGCCTTCTGTATAGGACTACCTAAATGACTGATAAAGACTGAAAGAAAACAAAAATGTTCAGGTTTTTCTGAGAATAATTATTTTTATAAATCTAAGAGAACAGCTGAACCAAAATGAAATATTCAGTATTTGGAACCTAACAGTATACAGCAAGGAAATAATGGTATATATTAAAAAAGATTGAGGTAGGATATTAACAACAATATTCTTTATTCAGTAGACCATTACTTCAGACAGTTACCCGGAGTGTGACAGACTGAGGTCAGACTCTCAAAAGACAACATTAAGGCTTGTCATTCTCAATGGAAGTGCGACAATTCCATTTTTATATTAGAACAGTCAGCAAGCCAGAGAGGGTACAGACAAGAATTATATTCTACAGTTATTGCAAATATACATTTGAGGATACATAGGAGAATGGAAGCTATTCTGGTTAGGAAAACCAATGTAATTTCTTACATTTTTAACGATTAAATAATTACATAGAATTGTCTACCTTTGGTCAAGGTTCACATCTATAGATAGCCTTTTTTTTTTTTTTTTNGAGAGCTAAGAATCAAACCACTTGTGTTTTGTGGTAAACAGTGAGCTCGTACTTTTAAAAGTGTTTTGTAAGAACAGAAGAACAAAAACCCATGATTTAAAAAAAAAAAAAATACATATAT
>VWZG01007286.1:153705-178499 GCA_013396735.1 Grallaria varia
AGAAATATACACTGCAAAGGTACGTGATTAACAGCTGTTTAGCATGCAAGACCTAGGCAACACATAGAAGTAGCTAAGCCCCAGATACACAAACCCAGGAGGTAAAAGAGACAATGACAAAGACCAGGAATCTCGGGCCACTGATGGCCCATTGAGGGAACCACTCAGTCTGGAGATTATGATGAGCGAGAAAGATTAGCACAAGTTTCTCAGGAAAGGAGAAACTCATAATGGGATATTTTTAGGGTGTTTGTATGATTGTGCAAAATGCATTATGGGATGTTGTGGGGAACGGGTGTGATGGAGGCACATTGTGGATGAAGAGGCACAGGAAAACAGAGGGCCAGCTGTGTGAGAACAAGCTGCTGTTCACACACTTGCCGCCAAGTCCCAGACAAACTCTGTGCCCTGCCTGTGCGCCCCGCTAGCGAACTTCAAGCCGAGGTAGCTATGAGCAGGGTAAGTAGCCTACGACCTAGACTATGGGCGAGCTGGGGTCTGGCGGTACTGCAGAGACTCCGGGTTCAGCAGCCAAGTTACCGGGGGGATAAAGGTCTGTGCCAGGTACTGGAGAGCCCCGCTGGCCGCGGAGGCGGGGCTGAGGTGGGAGCTCTGCTACGGACACTGTCCTGGGGGGTGCTGGACTGACCCCCGCTCGGCATTCCCACGGGATGGGCGTCGAGACTGGGCAGCCCAGCTGGACAGCGCAAGGAAGGAGCCCTCGCTGGTGTCCCAAAGCCGCTGGAAGGAGCTCCCTTGGCAGGCAGTACCGCACCGGCGGCATTTAGTTACTCTGCTTTTATAGACATTCAGACGGCAAAACACGAGCACAAGCATCAGATACAAAGCTTTAGATGAGAAACTCCATTTTACTGCATCAAATGCCGCTGCGTCCCAGTGGGCTTCCCACCAGCTATGGGAAGAGCGGGTCAGCACTGCGGCCTTGCGCTGGGACAGCTTGGGCCCCTGGGGAACAGGCGGCACAAGACAGCAATATTTAAATAAAAATAAAAATAAAAAAAAAATAAAAAGGACTTATGGGGGGAAAAGCGCCTCCTCGTTTCCCTACAGAAGCAGCCCAGCAGCACGGGCCAGCAGCACGACCACCCGAGGCCGGGGCGCCCCGCCCACCTCCCCGAGCCCTCGCGCTGGGCCGGGCCGGGCCAGGGGCGAGCGCGGCGTCGCTTCCGGCGGGCGGCGGATGGTGCTGTTTGTATCGCCGTCGGTTGGTGCGCGGGCGGTGAGCGGCGGCGGCTCCGCGCCCGGCCCGGCCAGGTGAGGGGCGAGCGGGGCCGGGGAGCGGCGTGGGGCGGCCTTTTGGAGCTCTGCCGGGCTCCGTCGTTTGGCCGGCGCAGGAGAGGGGCTCGTAACTAACCAAACAGAACGTCTTCTCCCTCCCCATCCCGCTGCTGGGAGGGAGAGCTGGCGGGAGGCGAGCGGCGTCCCGGGGAGGCTCGGCCGTGCAGCCGTGGGCGGGGGTCGCGGCTGAGCCCCCGTCGGGCTCCTCGGGACGGGGCGGGGTGCGCAGGGACGGGTCTCTCGGGACACGGCGCCGGCAGTGACCCAGCGTGAGCTGAAGCCCCGCCGTGTGTGAGTTCGGGACACGGGTGGGCTCCGGGAGCCTTTGTTCCTGTGCTGGGGATTCCACGTGAGCCTGATACCGTCCCTCGTGGGGTTGTTTTTTGTGTTTTCTTTCTCCGTCCTGGAATTAAAAGCCTTGAAACACCTTAAGTCCCGGAGCAGCTAAGAGTTACTGAATGCAGCAAAACCTCAGTACCCACTCTGAGTGCTTTTCTAGCCCGTTTAGGCAACGTTGCATTTCAGTTACCCTGTTTCTATGGCCACGGGGCGATAACGTCTTCGCTCTTGTCCTGCGAGCAGCCGGGTGCGGAATTGCATTTTTCCATGCCGGGGCCCTCGGCGGTTGTTCTCGCCTCTTAACCTGTAAATTGGAACTTGGGGGTCATTTCCCTGAAATAATTCAAGAAAAGTAGAAGGAATTGAGTGTGGCAGTGGTACAGCCATTTTTTCCCCCCCTGTTTTGCTGGAGCCAAAGCCGGTTAGGAAGGTGATTTTCTTCTCTTCAGCCACATATGTGCTTTTTCTACCTGGTAAGGCTTTTTAGAACAAAGTCTGGCATTGTGTGGTCCCATACAGTAGGTTTTTTGCATTACCCTAGGACTTTGAGGGCTGTGAAACTGACAATGACCATCCTGGGGACATCCCTAAGAAAGGGAACGTGTGAGCTTTGTGCTTGTCTTACTCCCTTTGTGCCCGATTAAGTATACTTATTCCTTTGTAATTTAGAAGGAGGGAAGTGTGTTTCTGTGAAAACTGTAATCGGTTATTTCGTATGACTGTCGGTGCGGTATTTTTATGAGCCTCTTCTCCTAAGTCGGTTGTGGTGCATTTTGCTTTGCTTTCTTTTTAGAGCGTTTTCTGGCAAAGGTCTTTTGTGTACAACTACTCTGGTCCTCTCAAAGTGCAGTGGCAGAGAGAAGTTGCCTTATGCCTGAGACTTCTGCCTCCCTTATATTTATCTTTCTTTCTCAATACAACTCCTATCCTAAAACTGCAGTAAAAGGACTGCTGTACTTTGCAGTAGTTTGGATTGGCCTGAGGTTTCTTCCTGAAGGTGATACCTGGCAGTCATCAAAACTAAAGACCAGATCACGGAGTCTGTCAGGTTTCTGGTTTGGACCTTGGATTTGTTACCGGCTTCTTCCCTGCTCACTTCAGCCTGTGAGGAGGAATCGTCTGCCTACGTGAGATCCTGCATGGATCTGCAGGCAATCACCCATGATTCTTGGCTTGCGGAACTTGGTTAATGCTTTTGGCTGTCTAAGGGAAGCAAATCAAAGATCTACACATATGTTCCTAGAAGGTTTTTGAGAAAGAATGATCGCCTTAGTGCTGCAGCGAAGAAACCAGGGATTTTGTTTTGGTGTTTTTTCCAAGGTGCTCTAGGATGCATGGCATGGCACGCAGTAAAGGGCAGCTCATGTGATATTTGAAAGAAATGCGAGTTAGGTCAGTGTTTTTTAATAAATTATTCTCCACTTCAAAATGTTAAATAGATAGTGCTAAGGGATGTAAATTCCCCTGTATGCATGTCCCAGTTTTGGATTCCTCACCTTTTGTTTTTTCTGGTTTGTTTGTTTGGCTTTTTTGTGGACCAAGATTTCTTTGACTAGGCCAGGATCCTGCATTTTCTCCAAACAGTGGAGTCTATTCTTAGTTACATCACTACACTACACAGTTGTTATTTTTTCTTTCCAAGTTTTTCATGTTAATGCAATCTTTATTTAAGCAGACGTTGTAGCTACTACATAGGTGGTCCTTGAACCATTATTTTTGATGCTTAAAATAAGTAAGAACTCTTTTGTACAATTACATTTATACATAATTAGCTGTTGCATTGGACTTTATATTGTTTGTTAGTTTGGAGAACTACTTAAAAGTTGCCATGTTTCATTGCTCAGAAAAAATATTCCTAGTCCATTGGCATCCTGCTTTCTGTACCCCTGCCTCTCACAATAACAGTCGAATTCTAATATTCTTTTATTATAATTCGTGCTATTAGTTTACTGAGTTTATACTCCTTTTTTTTTTCAGTTTTAAATAAAAGGTAAAAGGTATATAATGGTCATTTATACGCTGTGTGTGTTTAAGACCTCATTTCTTTTTCATGGCAGACAGCCAGAGAATTCAGGATGAGTAAACCAAATAATTTCGACATTCAAAACTCATGTAAGTAAAGTTTTTGTTAAATAGAGTCAGAAATATTTAATCTGTATATATAATGCTACTTATAACTGGTTTTATTTGGGCTCAAAGAACAGGTGGGTTTTCAGTATTCAAATTACTGTGTCCAATTCTGGCCTCCTCAATAGAAGAAAGACAAAGACCTACTGGGGAAGGTTCAGCAGAGGGCCACAAAGATGATTAGTGATCTGGAGCATCTCATAGGGGAGACTGTGACAGCCGGGCCTCTTTAGTCTAGAGAAATGAAGACTGAGAGGGAATCTCGTTAATAAATATAAATATCTCAAAGGCAGATGTCAAGATGATGGTGCCAGACTCATTTCAGTGATGCCCAGTGACAAGGAGCAATGGCCATAACTTAAGACACAAGAAGCCCCACCTCAACATGAGGAAGAACTTTTCATTGAGAGTGGCAGAGTACTGGAACAGGCTGCCCAAGGAGGTCATGGAGTCTCCCTCTCTGGAGACATTCAAGCCCCACCTGGATGCATTCCTGTGTCACCTGCTCTAGGTGACCTTGCCTTGGCAGGGGGGTTGGACCAGATGATCTCCAGAGGTCCCTTCCAATCCTAACAATTCTGTGAAATTGTGTTGGAACCACTTATCTCAGGAAATTAAAAAGAAATAGCATAAAAACAGTTGGATTGGTTTCCTGTAATTGGAATATTTTAAAGCAGTGTTTTCTGTAGGTGTTTTAAAAAAGTAACCTTGTGAATTCAGCTGCCAAATCACACAGAGCTGTGTTTGAGATGTACTGTTCAGGACTTTCTTAGGCTGAAGCAGTACCCCTGTTCTTGTCACTATTGTAACTGTTCTTGCTGTTAAAATATTGTAAGTCTATCTTTTATATAGCTATTGGGAATTAAAGGGAAGCTGTTAAATGTCAGTGGAAGTACGTTAGTGGGCTAGGAACTTCAGTAAGGGGGAAATCCTCGAGATTTCAGTTAATTCCAATGTCTCAAACCCTGAATGTTTTAAAAACAGTGATAGCATATGACATGATGTTGTCAGGGTGCCATTCACGTGCTTTTCACCAAGGTTGTCACATAGACAAAGGAATGGTTAACTCAGTTCATGGATTCTAATATGATAATGACTTTATGTACAATACTAAAAGCAATTAGATGACATATTTCGCATGCACATGGACACTTGGCCATTTGGGTGTTTGGGGATGAACATTTCAGTTGGGAGCACAGTCTGCTTTTGAATTTAGCTTGTCTCATAGACCTCTCCTGAATCAGCAGGCAGGTGAAGTATCTCCTTTTTAATAACTAGAGAAGGAACAAATAGTACCCTGTTCTGTACTGTAAAATTCAACATTAAGGAAAGAATTATCTACTGGCCTTTTTCCTGTAATCTGCTTGAAGATATGTATGATTAAAGGAGATAAAAGCTACTGCTCTATAGCTGTTCCACAGTAATTCCAGTACATTCACTGTGATTATAAACATGATTCTATGTTTTAGTCTGTGTTCTCTGCGGACGGACAGATGACTGCCCTGAAAAGTATGGAGAAAAAAAATCCTATGTTGAATACAATCTCACTGTTCATTATTACTGTTTGGTAAGTTCGTGGTGTTGATGTTGGAGTTTTCTGTTTTATCTGGGGGGGAAAAAAAGTGCAACAAGTATTTAATAGTAATAACCTCTCCAGTTATTTTAACTGTTCTGTTGTTGTAAAGCTTGAACTGTGAGCTTTAACTCATTTCCTTGAAGGCCTTTACTTGTCAGGTGAAGCAGATGAAATAACTAAGTCCCAACAAGTCTTTATTCAAAGATAAATTCTGTTCATGGACTATTTAAATTAAGTGCCTCATTAATTCTCCCAACCTATCATAGCATATAGCAGGGAAGGTGCATGTTAAGAGAAAGGGAACAGTTTGCACTTACGTATTCCCTTCTATTAGAAAAGTGTAGTTTCAAAATTTAAAATGTGAAAATTTCACCCCATTGTGGAAAAAAAAAATAGAGAAAGGTTTTCTTTTTTCTTGTTTGTGTTTGGCTATGAACTGTTCTGAGGTTACATAGAACATTGTAACACTCAGTAATTCTTCTTCTTGGTTAAGTAATCGGTATCCTACTGATTATATTGCTACAATATCACTAATAGTACAAGTTTGTAACTTAAGCAAAGCTATAAATATAAACTGCAGTCCAATAAGTTAGTTATCACTATCACACTTGACATTTTTCAAGATTCATATTCTTAAAGGTATACTTCAACTACCTCTCAAGTTCTAAATTTTTGCAGGTTTTTAAAACAAAATAAAAAAAAGACAAGTTTTCTGTTTGTTAGTAAATACAATTTGAATTTTTTTCCTCAAGTTTGAAAAAAGTCTCAAGACTTTCAGGAATAAGTTGAGGGATATGTTTTCTCAACAAGTTCTTTAAAGAGTGTGGACTGCAGATGGCCTAATAGGTTGGATACTGAATCCTTTAAAGGCTAAGGAGAGTGGGGGCTTTCTGAAGTTATGTAAAGATAGAATTTTAGTTTCTTAAATGAATTTTAAACAGCTGGAGGGAAATATAGGTCTCTTTGTGATACTTTTTTCTCATATATAAGGCCATATGAAATGATAGGAAAAAGTCCTATGCTGATAGAGCAGAACAGCTAGGAACACTGTCTTTTACACTTTTTGTCTCTACTTTTAAAAGCAAGCAAACAAAACCCTGTGATTTTACTTAAATACGGTGTATGTTATATAAGAAAAGAGTTCTAGAAAGATGCAGATTAGTAGTGCAGTTTCATTTTTCTTTGCCAAATGTCTCACAGTTGGAAAAATATGTTTAATTGGTTTTGGTATATAATTTTACATTTATTTGACTAAAATATTGTTAAAACTGTACTTTAAAAGGTGCTACATTGAAATTATAAAATGATATTTTAAAGAATATAGAAGGCATCAAGTTGTGAAACTGTTTAGTTATTTGAAGATTGTGATGTAGCTACCTAATGAACTTAACTCTAAATTATCATCAGGCTCTTTTGATTTGCCTGGTTACTTGATTCTGTGTTTATTTAAATCTCCTCTAAAGCGAATTACTTTTCCTCTTAGGTGGCACTTCAGTACAGTTACTTCCTACCGTGCTTCATTATCTCCACATTGCAATTGTCATTCATATTAACTGAGCTAATTTAATTTTACTTCCTCTGAAGATTATATGCTAAAAGTAATTGTTTGACAATTGTCTGAATAGTCTGTACTCCAGAAAGGAAGGCAGAATACACTGTCTTGGGCTCTACAGTATTACACAATACTTTGATGTTACAAAGTATTTATTTTCATGTTACTGGTTACTATTCCCTGCTGTCATACCAGACAGAAATACGGAGATGTTTTGGATCAGTTTTTTAGTCATTAAAATGTTTGCATGCAAGTTTTGTTAGACTAAACTTCTCTCTTACTTGACAAGCACAGGATATGTAATTTTAAAATACTTAATTTGTTTTCATAGTTGATGTCAAGTGGCATTTGGCAGAGAGGGGAAGAAGATGAAGGTATATATGGATTCTTAATCACAGATATTAGAAAAGAAGTAAATAGAGCTGCAAAACTGGTAAGAATGATATCTTTGGTCTCATCTAAAGGGGAAAAGTAACTTTTAAGTGCACTTAGTATTGCCTGCAGGGTTTTTCTTTTCTTTCTTCAATGGACAGTGTGCTGAGCCCATTCAAGAATCTGAATTTTATGTTTAAGTAACATGTACATTGGGTTCGTGGGAGCCACCAAGGGAAAATAAAACCTGCAGAAGTTGTGAGAACCCACCCTGAAGGTGAAGGAAGCACTTAAGATTCATAAATGCTTGTTGGGCAAAAGGAAGGGCAAAAGTCAGAGGGTTCCCAAACAACTAGAAAGTTTTATTAGTAAATTACATACTTGGAATAGAAATTGGTGTGTTAGTCCTTAACCTATTATATAAGCACACAGCACTGAGTTTTGGATAAAGGGGTAGGATGTAAAGGAAGAGAGAAATTGAAGAGGGGGAAAATGAATTAAAAAACCAAAGTCTAAAAGAGAGAAAGAGAAGATTAAAGGAAGAAAGAGAGAAGAAAATAGAGAAAGATTATCAGTCCTGGTTCCAGCATTGATCTAGCTGAGGGAGTGTCAGTTCTGGTTTTAGCATCTGTCCAGCTGTGATGGGATGTCAATCCTGGTTTCAGCCTCTGTCCTGCTGATAAACATTCATCCACTGTGTCAGTCCAGCTGAAGAGATGTCCAGGGGTCACTGGGCTGGAGAGGGGGGATACTTTTTATGCACAGGCTTCTCTACCAGAAAGATGGATTTCTCTGCCCCAAAGATACATTTCTTGCTTTTTACATAAATTATTTATCATGCGCAGTCTGTTCTTTCAGGCCTTTCTGGAAATGGGTCAGAGGGCTTTGGGGGTCTTTGGTCTTAATCCCACCCTGTAGTCTGTGTCTACTTCCCACTCGTTCCTGTGCTTGCACTGTACTGTATTGTGGCTCTTCTTATGGAAAAGTGTTGCCCTGTCTCTGCCTGGCCTCCCTTTCCCAGCCAAATCTTGTTCTTTCTTACAGCGTGTTAATACCAACGACTCTTGTATTACTAATAGTCTTTAGTTGGCTCCATAGCCATACAGTTATTAGTGTTCAAGACATACATGTTAGCCCCTTATCTTCTAGGAATCAAGAGCTCAAAGGGTCTCACTTTGGACCACTCTATAGGGTCGCAAGAGAGTGGGCTTTAGTCACAGTAATTTTCCATCCTGGCCACAATTCGAGTCAATAACTTTCTTTGAAGGTTCAGTAACAAAACTATTATTCCTCTTGGCTTGCTACTCAGGCAAGAAAAATAAGTTTTCAAAGCTGTTAGTGAAAAAACAGGAGCTCATTAAACACCTGTTAGTTCCTGAGAACAGTGTTTCTGATAAGCTCAAGAGAGACTTACTTTGTTCAGGTGCAGTTTATCAAAGCCGAGGCTTAAAGGGCATTTCTTAGATCATAGTGTGGCTCAGGTTGGGGTGGGGATGCACTACCACAATCCATCCCGCAACTAAAGTCAGCTTTTCTGGGCCTCTAAAGTTTGCAAATATTTTTATTCCCTGGGTATATTGCAGATAAATGAAGAAGAGCAAATTACTTTCATAATGCCTCATGACATTGTGCTGATCCTCTAGTTGGCAGTATATAATTACTTAGATGCAGCTAAACTATAGGTACTGATAAAATAACTTGTATTTTACCTTATGTGTCACAAGACAATATGCATATAAACCAATATATAAAGTCTGAAATAACTATATGTATTTACTCTTTGAAACAGAGCTAAACCGCAGTAGTCTTGTCACAGTTATGATCTATTAGCTCATATTCTGTCCTAAACACTTTTTATAATTTTCCTGTTGGTTTAATTCCTGTAATTTTACTTGGACTTTAGATGCTAATAATCTTTTATTTCTAAAACGACTTTTAGACATGTAATATCTGTAAGAAAAAGGGTGCCTCAATTGGATGTGTAACTCCCAAATGCAAACGAAGTTACCATTTTCCATGTGGGATACAAAGGGAATGTATTTTCCAGTTCATGGAAGACTTCAGGTGAGTTCTGGGGTTTTTTTGCTTTTCCATTTTCAATTAATTATGTGTTTATAGGAGATGATTTGGATTTTTTTCATGGCTTGTTATCAAATAGGTTGTTAATTATAATTGACACTGGGTTATCTAGGAAAAAAATAGTGTATTTGTAGAAGACAGAAGGGCCAAACAGTTGTATTGCATACCTAGTACCTATAAACTAAATTCTCAGCACTTTTAAATATATAACTTAATGCTTCTACAAGTAGTTAAATTGTTTATAAATTTGAGCATTAAATTCTAAACTCTGAAAAACTGCAGAATGATTCATTTTTATTTTTTGTTTGCCTATCTCCTATGCCTTTGTTGAAGTGGTGGAGGTTTGGCTACCTATGTCTCTCAGCAGTCAAAACGCTGTATGCCGTTTTGTTGTATTTCAAAGCTTATTGGAGGTGGACTGCAGGAGAAAGGGATTTAATATCAAATGTCTAAAAAATGTTTTATTTTCTTTTACTATCGTCTGTCAAGCATCCTGGCTGTAGTCAAAATACTTGAGTTAATTCTTCTGCATACTGTGAACTGAGTTTGCAGGGTGGATGGATTCAACTCTGACAGGCCCTTCAACCTGGAAAACAACTCACATTACATCAAACACATGTAAAAATAGTGCTGTTTCAGAAATGTTTCTTCTAGAGCTGCATTTCTGGGATGTCTTATATCTTTGAAAATTTGCTAAATTATAAAATTTATCACACTATCTAGACTGCTGAATCAGTATGCAAACTCAACATTTCTTCTTTAAGGTCATGGTGACATTAAAACACAGGAAGAACTTGAAGTTTTGAGGACAGAAAACACATTATTTGCACCAGAAGAAGTTTTGAGAGAAAGGATATATATGATCTCTGAAATTTACAGAGCATCAGTTTGCAACATGATTCTTCCTTACTATAATTCTATTGACTTGCTCTGTTAGATACATAATTTGTTTACATGTGTTGTGGTTTAACCCAGGCAGGCAGAAGAGCGCCACACAGCTGTTTGCTCGATACTCCCAGCAGGATCAGGGAGAGAACTGGAATGGTAAAAGCAAGAAAATTCTTGTGTTGAGATAAAGACAGTTTAAGTAAAGCAAAAGTTGTGCACACAAGCAAAGCAAGAAAAGGAATTCATTCACCACTTCCCACCAGCAGACAGGTGCTCAGCCATCCTCAGGAACGCAGGGCTTCATTGTGTGAAGCAATTAATATCTCTTTTTTTTCCCCCAGTTTTGTTGCTGAGCTTGATGTCATGGTATGGGATATCCCTTTGGTCAGTTGGGGTCCTATGATCTGACTGTATCCCCTTCCGGTTCCTTGTGCTCTCTCTCGTAGCCTGCTTGTTGGTGGGGCGGTGTGAGAAACAGAACAGGTCTGGACTCTGCACAAGCACTGCTTAGCAGTATTTAAAACATCCCTGTACTATCAACACTGTTTTCATCACAAATTCAAAACACAGCACCATACAAGCTGCTATTGAGAAATTTACATTGTATTGATAAGGGAACCATAAATTACTATTTTTAGATCTTACTGTTGGGAACATAAACCGGTCCAAACTCTTATGGATAAAGAATCTGGAGGAGCTTCACAGTGTACAATATGCCTGGATTTGGTTGATCATCTTCCAGCGTACAATGTATTGAAAAGTCCTTGCTGTAAAAATGCTTGGTTTCATCGAGAATGCTTGCAGGTAACTTTTTTGCATCTTTTTGCATTCATGGAGATTCACATTTTCTTTCTGTTTAAGAATGATGGAACAGTTGCTTAAAATTGTGTGAAATTGCTTAGTGTTAATGGAGGCAGTCAGTATGGAAATACACTTGGTTAGAAGGACAATACTGAAATTGCATTACGGAGACAAAAGCATTTTGGGTTTTTTTACTGCTGTTTTTCTCCCCCTTGCCCCAAAGTTTCTGCATGTGGGATAGACGCTTCATACCTTCACTTACTTTTTGGAACTGAGGTTCAGCCTAGGTAGTTGCTTTCTTTTGAGTTATTATGTGCAGAATCAGAATGCTAAAAATGCCATTTGTCCATGATCAGTACTCTTTGCTTAAGTCCAGAGCTAGAAAAACTTACAATGTTCTTTTTGTAAATTTATTCTGAATCTGGAGAGGCTGACTTGAAAAGGACTGTGCTTTTGTTTATGAACCTTATTCTAGCATGTGATCTCTTTCCTTTAAAGGAAGAGAAAATGCTCACCCTTTGCATGGATGTTAAGTGACATCATGATTGATGTCAGCTTTAACATCAATGTCAGGATAGCATCCTTGAATGTAATGTTCATTGATATTAAGACATTATTTGCATCTTAAGGATAGTGGTATTTCAATAATTGGTTTGGTTTTTTTTGTTGTGTCTTTTTTTTTCTTGACACAGTATCAAGCTTTGAGTGCTGGGATATTTTTCTTTAGGTGCACAGTGTGTAATAACAAGGACAAATTTCAGAAAGAAATGTTGAGAATGGGCATATACATTCCAGAAAGGTAAGTAATTCTGTAAGTAATCACTCTTCTACAGAAACTTGGATAGGGTGACATTTTTAATTTATTCTGTAGAACTGCTTCTATTACTAAGTGAAACTTTAGTTCCACCTTCAGTTGTAGAATTCTTCATTCTGGTAAGGAGTAGCCTGTTTCCTTTCAGTTGTGCATAAAAATTGGCAAAGGTCAAATTATCTCAGACATAAAACAGGAAGCTCTGAAAAGTCATTTTTGATGTCATAATTCAACTAAGAATCCAATTAAAAGACGAAAGCACTTTGTAAATACAATAATTTCGCCTTAACATAGAGGTTGCTCAGAAATGTGCTTTCTGTGCCCAAGTTTCTTATTTTCTGAATTTCTGTCCAGACAGAATTGTAATTGACTGATTACTCAGCCATAACGCTTCTATCTTCTGCCAAGGTGTATTGCTAAGGATATGTGCCATAAGGATGTTCCACCACTTGATGAGGTTCAAAATATGACAGAAAGTGATCAGGATCATGTTTCTTTGTTAGTATTATTCTTTGATAACTATTAGTCTCTCCAGAGACTACCATTAATTCCCTCTTGAAGCAGAAGCTCAAGATTTTTGAGAGGAAGAAGAGTCAAAATATTAGATGAACTTTGCCACATTGGACTGGAAAATCCTGAGTTTACCTTTCATGAGTCTGTTTTCAGTGGTAACTTGAATAGGTTGCCTAAACAAGTATCCATGTTTCCTGTGAGAGAGAAAGTGGAATAGTATGAAACAGAGCAAACATGCACTGAGGTCTTGTGAAAAATAATAGATGCTTTAAAGTAACTGTACACAAGGAGTCTGTATTTTACAGTATTATTTTAGTTACTAGACTTTTATCTTCCTCCTCTCAGTTATCTTAACTGTTGCTTAGCACATTGCATGGTTGAAATATGTTTAGGTGTTTATTATATACTCTATATTTGGAAAAAGATGTAACCCATTTAAACAACTTGAAATAGAGTTCTAACATCTGATCTTCTGCCTTGTTTATAGGGATGCGTCTTGGGAACTTGAAGAGAACGCATACCAAGACTTACTGCAGTGTTATCAACACTGTGATGTTAAAAGATGTCGCTGCAAGGAAGGAAGAGATTATAATGAACCTGATAGGTATGACCCTTTAGCAGGAAAGTATAACTTACAATAGAATAGCTCTTTAGGGTGTTTTGGTTGTTGCATTTTATTATTATTATAGTTATTTATTTAATTTTCTACATCAGATTTTTAATGTGAACCTAATGCCCTGTCTAAATAAAGTGTTTGTTTTACTTCATATAATCATATTTCATTACTGAATTTCTCTAATCAGGTTATGAAAGCCAAGAAAACCAACTTTAATGGATTATCAGTTATCCTGTCCTTGTTCTCATTTGATACATAGCTGAAGTAGAATTTGTACATCAGCATAACATGTAGATGAGCATGTGCATAAATGAATGTTGTGTGTCTTTCACTGAGTTTAATTCAGCAATTTAGTAAGTGTTATAATACTTAGAGCCTTTACAAGAAATTATTGTTCAAGTACTAGACTTAAGTGAAATTTACTAGCTCTGTAAAAGCTAATAAAATCAATCTAGTTGCAAGTTATCCTGCTTGCATGCGAGTGGCAGCTAGAATACGCCTGAGAGGGTAATAAGAGGCTTGAATGATCATATGAAAGGCTTTATTCTGCTCTACCACTTGCTTAATTTTTTTCAATGAATTCATTTTCTGCATGAGTTCATGTTTGTGTTCTTCTGAAATTTTCATGTTCCATTGCCATGAGTATGCTCAAAGCTGTCAGATCCTCTACTTTGAAGACTTGTTTCTGTAGCACTGTGGTGATTGCTCCCCATAGACATTAGCTTTGCTTTATGTACTCTTGACCAAGCATTGCTTGGTTCATTAATGGCATGTGTGCACTTCAGGATTTACTTTGCCTTTAAAAGTTGTACCTTAGGCTTGCAATATTTGAACTAATCAGTCACATTGCTCCATTGTATGTTTAAGTGAAATTGAAGAAGTCTAGACAAAAACCTAGCAGATATTTAAACACTGTCATTAATGAAGAGTCTTCCTCAGAATGTAAGAATAATCATAGCGTCATATGAGTTGGAAGGGAACTTTGTCCTATTGCAACAGGCCCTGCTAAAATGTCTGTCCCTCAACACATCAGAAGTTTGAATGTTTCCTAACAGAGCTCTCCTTTTTAAAAAAATTACCGTTTGGAAAAGCTGACTGTGAATACCCTCAAGATTTCCTGCTAGAAACATGAGCAGAAAGTATTGCCTGCAAACTATTGACTTTGAGGCAGGGAAGCACACTAACTCACCGCCTCATTCAATGCAAGGTGCTGGAACATGAGTAGTTTATTTTTTCCTGTCGCAGACAGAAGTGAGTACATCTTATGTGAAGAAAGATCCCTTTGATTATAATCAGTTCTACCAGACTGATAAAATTATGCTTTGTTAGTTTAGTGTCTGGATTGCACTTACTATTGAATGATCTTTGTTTTAACTTTTCTACTGTCTAATTCTAAATACCCAAGTTTTTAATTTTAGTAAATGGGAAATAAAGCGTTGTCAGTCTTGTGGTTCCCGTGGGACTCATTTGGCTTGTTCATCTATGAAGTCACGGGAGGAAAACTGGGAGTGCGTGGAATGCAGAAGTATCTTTGCCAAATCAGGTAAAGTTATGATTATGATAGTGAATACTTACATGATAACTTTAAGTTACATAAATGTACTTTACAGCTTGCAAATATACTAAATGAATATAATTTAATCATACAGGGAAGTATAGCAAACAGAAAAAGCGTTCTTGGGCTACCTCTGAAAAGACAAATGGGACAACTTGTTTGCTGGAAGAGCCATCTCCAAAGTCCGCTCGGCCATCATCTGGATCTCAACGCAGTTTTCTACTCCAGTGTGTAATTTTCTGTTTTCAAGCAGAAACCGATTTTTACATACTATTTAACCATGAGGAGGTCATGGCTTATTCTTGAAGGCAAACTTCTTACACTAAATTGCAAATTAAATAAAACTGGAGTAAGGTTTAGTGGTTTAAGTTTTCTGAGTAAGCCATCAACTTTGTTTATTTGCTATAGTTAATTTGATTTGGTGGCACTTTTTACTTTGGTGAAAATAGATCCTTGCTAAAGAAACCTTAAGAATTTAGAGGTAACTTATAATATACAAATGGCAAAACTTTGTTTGCTTATTGGTTATTCTATTTTAGTACTGTTCTAGAAATCTAACTTACACATGTTTATATTAATGTTTTTCTCTGCTGTAATAAAAGCTTACCAAGTCTGTAGAAATTAATATTTTTAGGTGTTACTTACTGTAGCAGTCAGGACTTCCATCTCATCTATAGGATGCAACTAAAAACCTAAAACCACCATGTAATGAAATACCAAATTACTATTTTTAAAGTTGTATTTCAGACACTGAATGGTAATGAAGGCAATGAGATTCAGTACTAAAGTAGGGGAAAACTATACTGCTACCTTCAAATAAGAAGTGTTTATGTATTCATCAATTGTATCTCTTAAAATACTGTTTTGGTTTATAGATCACCAAAGATAATGTGCCAGAACAACTTGTCACCTTGCACACACCTAGAACGTCCAGCATCCAACAGAGTGATGATGGCCTTATCTCCACTGATGTCACACAGAAACTGGTCCCAGAGGCAAAAGTATTTTCATTTATTTTTCCTTCAGTTGAAAAGTAATCTAGCACATGGCTTTATACCATATTTTGTACAGAAAATCAGGGCGGGGGATGGTCTGTTTTACTTGTATGTGTTTTGGTGTGTGTATACATAGAGAGATGGATAGATAAATAGATATCACAGGTTATGCTGCATTAGAAGGGACCCACAGGGATCCAGTCCAACCCTTAGCCCTACACTGGATCATCCTCAAGTGTCACAGAATCAAAATCACACCATGTGCCTGAGAGCATTGTCCAAAAGCTTCTTGACCACTCTCAGGCTTGGTGCTGTGACCACTTCCCTGGGGAGCCTGTTCCAGTGCCCAAGTCCCCTCTAGGGTGAGAACCTTTTTCTAATATCCAACCTAAACCTCCCCTGGCACAACTTCAGGCCATTCCCTCAGGTCCTGTAAGTGGTCACCACAGAGAAGAGATCAGTGCCTGCCCCTCCTCTTCCCCTCACAAGGAAGTTATAACTGCAATGAGGTCTCCCTTCAGTCTTCTTCAGGCTGAACACACCAACTGCCCTCAGCCACTTCTCACACGGCTTCCCCTCGAGGCCCTTCACCATCCTCATTGCTCTCCTTTGGACACTCACTACAAGCTGAATATCTTTCTTATATTGTGGTGCCCCAAACTGCCCACAATATTCCAGGTGAGGCTGCCCCAGTGCAGAGCAGAGCGGGACAATCCCCTCCCTCGACTGGCTGGCGATGCTTTGCCTGATGCCCCCCAGGAGATGGTTGGCCCTCCTGGCTGCCAGGGCACTGCTGGCTCCTATTTAACTTGCCATTGATCAGGACCCCCAGGGCCCTTTCCGTGGCACTGCTTTCCAGCATCTCATTCCCCAGTCTGTACAAACATCCAGGGTTGCCTCATCCCAGGTGCAGAATCCGGAACTTTCCCTTGTTGAACTTCATATAGTTGGTGATGGCCCAGTTCTCTGATTGGTTGAGGTCTCTCTGCAGGGCCTCCCTGCCTTTGAGGGAGTCAACAACTCCTCCCAGTTTTGTGCCATCTGCAAACTTGCTCAGTATGCCTTCCACTCCTGTCATTTGTGAAGTCATTGCCAAGTCATTTATGAAGATGTTGAACAGCACAGGGCTTAAAGTGAAGCCTTGTGGAACCCCACTAGTGACAGATCAGCAGCCTGATGTTACCCCCTTCACTGTTACCCACCACACGATGTGTTTAGTCAGCTGTGCTGGACAGTTTGTCCAGAAGGATCCTGTGATAGAGGGTATTGAAAGCTCTACTGAAATCCAAAAAGATTACATTAACTGGCTTCCCTTGATCAAGTAGGTGGATTACCTTGTCCTAAAATAAACTCAAGTTTGATAAGCAGGACTTTCCTCTCATGAAGCTGTGCTGGCTGTGACCAATGACTGTGATGTCTTCTGAGAGTTTTTCAGTACCTCCCAGAATAACCTTCTCCATAACTTTACCAGGCACTGAAGTGACACTGACAGGCCTGTAGTTTCTAGTCTCCTCCTTCTTGCCTTTCTTGCAAATCGGGACAATATTCACCAGCTTGCAGTCACCTGGGACCTCTCCGGATTTCCAAGATGGCTCAAAAATCATCAATAGAGGTTTTGAGGATTCTTGGATAAATCCTATCAGGCCCCATAGATTTGTAGGGATTCAGCTGGAGCAGCAGATCCCACACAATTTCAGTGGTGACTGGGAGGTGATCATTCTCACAGTCACGGTCCTCCCACACAGGGCACTGAGACCTTCTTAGTCTGTCATCCATGTTGAAGACAGAGGCAAAGAAAGTGTCCAACACCTTTGTCTTTTCTGTGTCCATGTTTTTGAGGTGCCCCTCCCCGTCCTGTAACAGGCCAATATTTCTATACTGCCTACTGCTATTAATGTATTAGAAAAAAAATTTTATTGTCCTCCACATTTCTGTCCAGCTGAGCTTTGGGCACACAAATTTTCTCCCTACAAGGAGCATCTTTGTGTTAATCTCGCGTCACCTGACCTTGCCTTCACTGGGCATACAGCTTCCTTTTTTGCCTTCTTTCCACGAGAAGATTCTAATTAGACATGTCCTGAATGTTCAAGGTTTTTGCACTTGTACCATAGGAATAATTCATGATTGTACTAAAAACAGTGCTAAAAAAACATGGTTTAATATAAAATATTCATTTTAAGAATGTAAAATTCTTCATCTTGCTGTGAGTAGTTAATTTATGAATTCTACCTTATGTGCTAAAAATTCTGATGAGGGAATTACTTCTAGTAGATAGGGTATTTGAAATAGTTTTGATTGGAAGTTAGAAAACACAGAAGAGGTCTTATTTTTTTAAGTGAGTACTGTAACATTTCTTCCTACTCATGTATTTTTGATTTTAGTAACAAAGATTATTCTAATTTGATTGCAAAACATCTCTAATACAAAATGGTAAACTCTTCAATTTCTGACTCATTTCATTGTTCACAGGTAGACTGATGGTGTGAGAATTGTTTGGTACTGTGTTGGTGTCATTGAATTATGTAAATCACTATTTTATGGTGGGGTAATTATTTCTACCTCCTTTTTTCGAGTTCTTAGAGGTACTTTAAAATTTGCCACTACAGAGGTAAATTTTGAAAAATCTATACTAAATACTGATATAATTTAGGCAATACCTGAATGTGCCACAGTGTTTAAAGAGGTTTTCTTCTTAATCAATTGTTAGAATGTTTCCTGTATAACTGTTCCTAATTACGAGTCAGAGATTCCATCTGAAAATGCATGTAATTTTCTCGTAGGCATTTAAAAGAGCGAAGAAGAGAAGTTCGTAATATACTGAAGGAGTTAAAGGTACAAGTTAATACAAAAACAACAAGGCTTAACATCAACAGAGAAAATATCTGGACCAGTGCTTTAAAAGGATTTAGACAGCGCAACTTCAGTCCTACAAACACCATTGAAATACATTTCACAAACTGCAAAAATAGATCAAAGACAGATACTTCTGCGTCAAGACACCAGTTCTTCCAATTATTAATGCTTCACCTTCAGAATTCATCATTGTTTGAGGGCTCTTCTGCAAAGAATTTGTCGCTTGATTTTCAAGGTAATTAAATGTTTTGTTCAAAAATACATCTAGAACTGTGTAACTTCAAACATTTTTTAATCTTCAGCCAGTGTGTCAGTTCACAAGTATCATCTGGATGGATAGAAGTTGTTCAGGTGTTTTGCTTGTTTCAGTTCTAAAGGGGAGTGCAATGTGGATTTGTAATAACAAAAAAAATTGGTTTCTTTGGAAAAGTTGATGACAACCAAGGTAAAAATACAGCAAATAATTAGACTTAGAACTTTTTAATTAATGTTTTTGTTCTCTTCAAGTGAATTCCTTTCTTCCTGACTCATGTTCTCTGCTCTTGTTTTCTTTTTCTCAAATTTCTAGGACTTTCTCTCTTATAGAATCCTTCCTAAAGACCCCAAGTTACCTTCTTTGAGTTCTTATACTTCAGAATTAAATGTGCATTGGGTACAAAGTGGACGAGGAAGTTACATCTCCCAAACCTTCAATAGTGGCTGAAGAGTTGGAGTAAAAATGTGGTCTTATTCTTTAAACCATCAGGAGATAGCAAACCTCATTTGTTGCCTCTCCTAAAATAAGAAGAAATTGCATTATGACACTTTCTTTTAAAAAATGAGGATCACAAATCATTCCTATGCATAAATAGTAAATATATTTTTCTGTTTGCAGCTGTAAAAGAAAATCTTTATTTTGAAGCTGGTAGAATGATTGCAGTTTCTCTGGTTCACGGTGGTCCATCTCCTGGTTTCTTTTCCAAGACACTATTCAATTGTCTTGTCTATGGTCCAGAGAATGTGAAGCCAGCTTTGGAGGATGTTGCTGATGTTGATGTAGCACAAACAATAAAAACGGTAATATGCAATAAGTTTAGTTTTATTTCTTGATGATTTCTTGTATTTGGAGATAAAGACTTACTGAATCAATTTTTTGTTGAAATTAAAAAGCTTATTTTTCACAGGTATACATGCATGTAGTAAACAAATTCCTAATTTCTATCTTTCTATATAGATAAAATATGCTAATAGTCTGTCCAGCCTACAGTCTGCAATACATGACTGCTGTGAATTCCTTGCTGCTGCTGGATGTTTAAGACCTGTAACAGCTTTGTGTGATAAGAACATGCTGGTAAATGACATCCTGATCCATCATGTAATCAAAAGAATTATTTCACCCTTAGAAAGGTTTGTTTTGTTTGAGTTTTCATACTACTTGGGTTTTTTCCTCACTGAAATATTAAATAAGATGCTGCTAAAACTAACTTTCTCATGTTCTTACTTTTTCTCCATTTAAACCAATGAAGTGTACTGTAATTTTCAGTGGATTAATTAGCAACTGTTAACTAGTTATTTCAACTGAAAGACTGAAATTATTTCTCTGCAGATCTGCTCTGTTCCACTTCTTGGTCACATTCCTTTTTCAAACTTGTGAAGAGGGCAAATTCACAGTTTTTAAACTTTTTTTAAAACTTTTACTTTTTGAAGCATCACAAAGACTCCAAAATGTCTTCAGAATTGCTCAAATTTAAATTTTAGAAGTGTTAAACATTTATTTCAAATTTAAACAAGTTTCCCAGAGTTCTAATCAGGGAGTTTGTGAGCGCTAATCATTAGGAGGGCAATGATGTGGACATGTGCAAATTGACCTTCTTAGAACATAAGCACTGCATCGATGTTTCTGAGGTAGTGATGACCTCATTAGCTGGAAAAGCTGCAGCTGTTGACTATTTTTTGATTGGCCTCTGACCTTACTTCCAATTCTTCATCTGCTCAGTAAAAAGGCATTGGATGCAAATTTTTCTAATAAGTATAGCTGGATTTCTACTTAAAACATTTATAGTTTTAGCTTTGACAAAATTGAATCAACTGAATCTCCAAGAGCTATGAAAACTAATTTTGAATGTGAGGATTTTTTTTAACAAAGTTCAGAGCAATTAGTCTTTGAGTCAAGGCCCTCTGGCATATTTTAACAACATATATGTCAATTAAATAGTAAAAGGTAATAATTAATCTGTTTGTTTATAGGGTAATGTGGTTTTTGTGCATTTTTGGAGACAGGCTTTAATGTGCATAAGTGAGTAGAACAAGAATTCGCTTGTCACTATCAGGATTGAGAGTAACTAAAGAGCTGGTCATCTGAGCTGTTAAATATTCTATATCCCTGACTGTACGCTTTCAACATGCTTCTTCTGAATTTTATTGATTCAACCTATCAATATGTAAGAAATTGAGTAAACACCTTAGCTAAAGTTTTAATCATGATTTAACATGGTGGCCAAATTGTAAAGCCAGTTGCTTGAAATGTTCTTGTCCAGTACACAGTACCTAGTGAAGTTTTTTCAACCTACAGAGCTGTTTGGGTTCTTTGCTTTGCTTTGATTTTGTGTTTGGAGAGAGGGATGTGTTTAAATACATTTAGTTAAATTACAGAGTTAGATTGGTGTGTAGGTTGGAAGGGACTTCTAGAAGTCTTCTTGTCCACCACGCCCTCTTAAGTCAGGCCACCTAGAACCAGTTGCTCAGGACCGTGTCCAGACAGCTTTTTAATACCTCAGAGGATGGAGACTCCACAATCCCTCTGGGTAACCTGTGCCAGTGCTCAAGCACCTGGGCAGTAAAAAAGTGTGTCCTGGTGTTCAGATGGAACCTTCTGTGTTTCAGTTTGTGCACAATGGCATTGGGCACCACTGAAAAGAGCTTGTCTCTGACTTGCTTGCACACTCCCTTCGGATACTTGTAGACATTGTGATTCTACCTGAACTTTTCTTCTCCAGGCTGAAGAGTCCCAGCTCTCTCAGCCTTTCCTCATAGGGTTATGCTCCAGTCCCTGAGTCATCCTAGTCAGCCTTTGCTGGGCTCTCCTCCAGCACGTCCATATCCCTCTTGTACTGGGGAGCCCTGCACTGGACACGGCACTTCAAGTATGGCCATACCGTTGCTGAGCAGAGTAAAGGATCATCTCCCTTGATCTGTTGGCACCACAATTCCTAGTACAGACCAGGATACTGTTATTTGCATTTGCCACAGGAAGAAATAATAGCACATAAGCACGTGCAGACTGCAGAAGCCAAAAAAAGGCTGTATTTTAAGACATCTCATTTTGCTGAGGGACAAGGAATTTTAACTAGTTTTATGAAGAGGTGTTTGTAAGAAAGAATCGTTATCATTTTACATGAAAGTTAAAAGTGAACCTTGCACATACAGTTAAGTACCAGTTATCTAGTTAATTTCTCCATATCACCAGTATTTCTTTCATTTGCCCAAAAAGCTTCACAGAAACATTTAGATTGTTAAAATGAGAGTTAAATGAGTTTTCAAAGATAAAATGGGACTACTATGTACACCGTATTGACAAGACTTGGAGACTGCAGATGGGGAAGATTTATTGTGTCTTGCAGCTTTATAAAATGAAGAATTCTGATGCTTGGTCACTTTTTGGTTTTTTCCCTCTCCTAGTTTTAGGCAAGGTTTGAAAACTCTTGGTGTTCTAGAGAAAATGCAAATGCATCCAGATGCGTTCTCTAGCATATTGTGCCACAAACCCGAAAGACTTTCAGCAGAAATTATTTGTGACCTCTTTACAATCCATTCCTCAGTACGTGAAAATAAAGGTGCTGATTTTTGGATGGCGTATTTGCAAGATGTGGGAAGTAAGTAATTCTATTTTTGTTTTGTTTCCCCCCTTCCCTGTTTAGGGTATTTAGTTGGTGGTGTATATACGGGGTTTGATTTATAGAGTTCAGTGGGATAAATAAATCAAGGTTTTGCAGTCAGGGTCAGTTCCTAATTGTTCTTCTTCCCCCTCTTTCTTATTAATTATAATTTCTGAAACTGTTGTAGAATTATAATCAAACTAGAGGAGTAAATATCTGTAAGATAGGAACTAGAACTCCTGTGTGTTTAAAAAGAAATGAAAACACAACCTAAATAATACAGAAAAATCCTCTATTAGATAGTTGTCAAAAGTCTTAAAGACCACTGTTTTCTATCATGCAGAAGAGTTTTTTCTATTACCTTAAGATTTTTCAGAACTAAGCCAAGTGAATTTGCTTGCTCAACCTTTTCTTATTTTGCCATGTAACAGCATATTCATTCAGCATATTGATCTCATTTCATGAGGGCTTTTTGCCTCTAACACTTTGCATGCAAGATGGTGGTTTATGTGTAATAGTCAATCAATGGTAAAACCTAACCCTATCTTTTTAGGTGGTGAGTCTGTAGTGACGTTGGAGGATATTCTGCTCTTCATAACAGGCTCCTCTTCTATACCATCTGTTGGTTTTGATCCTGAACCTACTATTAAATTTTTGCGTATAAAGTATCCCGTTGGAAACAGATTGCTGAATTGCTTAGAGCTCCCTATAACAAAGACATACAAGCAGTTTAAAAATAAAATGGAGCTCACCATCAGAAACACACTAAGAGCTGAAAGGGAATAAATACTTTTGTTACTAAACTGGATGTTGGAAATTCAATTTTCTGCAGGAACATCTACTTCCAACTTGCTACTGTATTTTTGGACAACATGCTCTCAATCTTTTCCCACTTTTCCCCCAAAGGTATGCTAAAAGTAGTAATGTTGTAAGATGGAAAATAATTTTGAAATGAAAATACACTTTATTTCTTGAGTAATTTTCATTTTGGTGTTGACTTTAGAGTCACCAGTCTCTTGCAGAAGTACTTTAAATGTCTACTTTTGTGTAGACAGGTATGAATGTGACCAAACTCTGTAACAGGTAAGTATGTAGATTGTATCACATACTTCAGTAACTTATTTTTCAAAGGCAAGTCAGGTACATTTTGAAGATAATTGCTGTAGTTTTGTCTGGAGTAAAACTGTGATGCAGTTCTTCAGTTCCGTGTATATTTTTTCAGTAATTGTTTTTTGTTTTGATTCATTTACATTCTGATGGTTCATAGAAACCTAGGAAAGTTAAAATACTTGGAGTTTTAAGGTCATTGTGGTTAGTGCATTAAAATGTAATTAAGGTCTGGAGAAAGCCTAGGCAGAATAATACAGCACAAGAACAAAATCAGGTTGAACTTGTGTTCTGTTAAACAAAATCTTTGATATTTGCACATTTCTGCATTTTACTTCTCTGCATTCTACATACATTAGTTTTTAATCACACATAGAGCCAAAATAGTAAGAACTAAAAGTGAATCTTGAATATGCAACCATAACTGGTCTTTCAATGTGAAATGTAAGAGTTAGACTTTGTGATCTTGAGTACGAAAGTATAAAGAAGTTTGTTGCTCGTTAGAACGTGTAAATTTGTCTTCTATTGAAGTCACTGTTTTCATATGAATGTGCACTAAAGCTATTTGTTAAATGACAGGCCGTCTACCATTAAGCTTGTCTGGGCTCAACACTTTTCTAGCTTTTATTCTAAATTCTTCCTTGTCAATTGCAAGTGCGTTCTGAGCAACTTCAACTGTATAAAATATATTTTAGTGCTGTAGTATTTGTATAAATACCATTAAGCCATAAAAGATAAGTAGTGAAATTCCTACACAACACTTTAATGTTACTAATGCTAAAACTGGAATTTAAAGACTTTTAAGTACACTTTTTTAAATGTATGCAGGTCTCTGTCTTGAAATTAGTATTTCCCCCTGTCAGTTTGACCACCTGTACTATAACATAAGTTGTGCTATAAACGTAGTATAGATAGATATCTGGTATATATCTATGTGTAGCCACATTCTTCAAAATACTGATAAGTAATCATATGCTTTACTAATAATAGCTTGGTTTTAATTGAAAATACAAGCAGAATTGCTTTATTTTTGAATATGTAGGTGTAGTGCAACCAGACAGAGGAGAGAAAAAAACTAACAAAGGATTTGTGAGTTAAGAGCTGGGAGAGGTCACTTACTGATCACCATGGCAGGCAAAATAGAATCATAGAATTGACTGGGTTGGAAAAGACCTCAGAGATCATCAAGTCCAACCCTTGGTCCAACTCCAGTCAGTTTGCTAGATCATGGCACTCAGTGCCACGTCCAATCTCAGTTTAAAAACCTCCAGGGACGGTGAATCTACCACCTCTCTTGGCAGGCCCTTCCAATGCCTGATTACTCTCTCTGTAAAGAATTTCTTTTAATATCCAACTTAAATTTCCCCTGGCAGAGCTTAAGCCCATGCCCCCTTGTCCTATTGCTGACTCCCTGGGAGAAGAGACCAACCCCCACCTGGCTATAACCTCCCTTCAGG
>VWZG01007288.1:319-22656 GCA_013396735.1 Grallaria varia
TCTTCTGCAGTCAAACCTGTTTGTCTTTCCCAGAGTGCTTGTATTTTAAAATCATTTCAGTGATCCTTTATAAGCCTGACTCCAGTACAAGTGTGCCGGTATAACAGAAAATTGCAGTGTGGATTCTAGAGAAGGCAACTGAAAGCAAGAATTTCTTAAGCCAGAAATTACACATAATAACTTTGAAAAACTATAAGTATGAGCTGAGATAAAGAAATAAAGTCTTGGAAAAACAAATTCTAAATGCTACCTGTTGAGGGGGGAGTGAGATAGAGAAATAAAAGTACAGTATATTAATAGATATAAAGGAATCATTTAGAAAAAAATGTGTTTTTTAAGTGACAGTAAAAACCTCCATTTTCTAAGGAGACAATAATGCAGCAAACTGTGTGACATAGTAGCTAGAATAAAGTACTCACTTTTAAACTGAAAATGTAGCATTAGCTCAGTTGTATCATTTTAAATCAAGTTACTAATAATCTGTCTGCTATGGCTTCCTGAAGCAAGAATAAACAAATGCTATTCATAAGCAGTTGTATATAGACAAATGTCTTTCATTCTTTGTGACTGTGATACCTGTGTCCAACTAATCACTATCAAAATGTCCGTGCTCCTGTACATGTGACTTTATTTCTTAGAAATTTTTAAAAATCACAAGTTGGTTCTAGTTTCAGTTTTTTAAATACATAATAATAAAAAATAGGCACATCTTAATGAGTCTGATCTGGTTTTCATTCACAGGAAAACTTGTTTAAATCTCTTAAGCAATGTTGTGTAGTTACTCTCCTTATAACTACCCATGACTCTGGAATATGCAGGGTTTTGTTGGCTTCCTACTTTTTAATACAAATCTTTGGATAAGTTATGACTTTACTCTTTTCTGTGAAGTTCTTTTTCATGTCTGGAGAGGAGATATTTTTGCAGGTCTTAGAAGAAATGTGAGATGTTAGAGATTATAAAGGAATCTTATCAAAATGCTACTGCACAACACTGTAGCAAAGCAATATGTTTTTATGAAATCCCATAGAAATCAGTGTAACTATTTCAGTACTTATCAACATTTTTGTTGGTTGTTTGTAGTTAGTACATTTAAACGAATATTTCTGGTGAAACACTGAGTAATGTCACATTATGTGTTAGAGGTTACTCAATGCAATTGCTTCTTTCTTACCACTTGTGGCTCACAAAAAAGTATTTCTTTTCTAGAGCTCGGTTTTTTTACAGTCCTCTAGTCTTTTCCATTTCTTTCATATTTATAATTGAAGGATTTAATGAAATGTGTCTTTTCTCCATGCTCAGAAAAGGTACCATATTTTTAAAAAATATGACACATACATTTGCTTAACAACTGAATAATGTATTTCCCTTAAAAAGTAAAGAAAGTTTTCCTGCAAAGGTCTGAGATCTCCTTTCTTTTAACAACATCAATGCTGAATCTGAGGACTAGTGTTGAGATGGAGTCTAAACCAAAGAATAGTGACCATTTGCCTGATTTCTGCAGTAGAGAGCAGCCATATTTCATTCATTCATTCCTCTGTGGGTAATTAATAGTTACAACTTATCCCAGGATTCTAGAAAACAGTAATATTGTGACAGTTCATTTACTGCTCCTTTTTCCCTGAATACACAATTAAAGCCATTCTTTTATTTGATGTAAATTGTCATCTCTTGAAAGTGTATGGAATGAAAACCCAGCCATGTATCAGAAATAACTTTAATTTAAATTTGCTAAATGACCTCTGAAAGCTAGATGAAAGATTTTCTGCTGAATGGGCTGGTGCTCCCGGCCTGTTTAATTTATGTGAGAAATTAGTGCAAATGGTTCACTTTTATGGAGCAGGGCTGCTTGTAGCAAGCCTGCAGAAACAATTTTCCCCCAAGCCTCCATCTGTTCTTCAAACCAGGGCATATGCCATCTCATCAGGCTTGAAAGTCAACTGATTTATAACTCCTGAAAAGTGCAAAGATTGAAAAGAAAGGTCGACTGCAGCTATGTGACAGTGATTTGCTAGGTAGTTGGATAAAGACAATTCACAATACTTTGGACCCTAGAGGAAACAAATGATGCTGTAAGCTTTGGAAATTGGTAGATTGACATGTAGGACAAAGCCAGATTGCTCCTCCTTCTTCAGTTAAGCAGATACCTCTCGTGTTAAAGATGGAAAGTTTTTAGGAAGTAGGTAATACAGCCAAGACAAAACATCTTGTTATACTATGTTTCAGGCAGAATAAGCTTTTCCTAGCAACGAAGGTTGCCATCTAGAATACCAGGACTTTAATCTTTAAGCTACAAGCAGAAACATCTGTCTTTAAAAGTGCATCTTGTTGTTCTGTCACAGAGTTTTGTTCAATGCCACAAACATAGCACTGATGAATTTTCTCTATCTACCTTGAAGGTGATTTCTGAGCCCTATTCCAATTAATGGATGGCTTGTTCTCTGTCCATTAGTTATCAGCCTTCTTCCTTTTACCCAAATATTGCAGAGTTCTCTGCCAAGTGACAAAACAAATGGAATTGACAACATAAAAATCAATGTATGCTTGATGTTTTCATTTCTAGTAGTCATATACTGTGACCGTTCTGCTTTGAGGCTCAGATACTGAATAATTTCTTCAACTACTTTTTCATCTTGATTCTGATTTTTAAAATATCATTTCAGGTTAAAAAAAATGGCATAGAGTTAAATGCAGTTTTTTACTTTAGAAAGAATTGTAGAGAAGGTACAGAATCTTTTTGTATGAATATTTGGGGCAGATTTTACCTTGAAAAACACAAAAGTGTAGTATAAAAAGTACATTTGAATAGCAGGAAGAGTCATCCTCTACATGTACTAACTTCTTGCTTGTTGAGATATCTGTAGCATCTGTTAGAAAAAAAAAAGGGCTATGTAGCTTTCCACAATTGTCTAATGTTATGTAGCCATGGTTATCCTGACCTCGCTCACACAGATGAATATACTTTCTGAACAACATAAATTTCAGTGAAGAAAAGCAGAGAACTGCAGATTAACTACATCATAACTATCAATTATTTCTGTTGTATCATTTTTAGTCAGTACCCAACATATGCTAGGTATCCATATATTGTATATACTACTGACTGACTAAAGATGATGAAAACGTAGAGCTAACAAACTGTGACAATTAAATTGTAAATGTCTTATTTTACCAGAAGAGTGTTGAAGAGATGTGTTAAACAGTTATAATACAGCTTATAAAGTCATAAATTGTGTAAAGGAGAATGTGAGATGTTTAAGAAAACCTCACACTGTATGTCTATGAACTTAATAGGGAGAAGTTCACTATCACTGAGAACATGTATTCTGGCAGTATATTCAACAAATGTCTCTACTTTGGAAAGGTATTATGGTCGATGTCTGTTCTCATCCGTTTTGTGACCAACACTGTATTTTTTCTCTCTTTCATTGTTTCTTTTTTGTTGCCTACTACATGCTAGCCATGTGCATGGGAAAAAAATTCTCTCTCTCAGTTCCATTTCATTTTCTATATTGCTTTCAAAGCATAAATTAATGAATCATCATTTCAGGGTCATTTTCTTATCACTAGCCTCAATTAACATTTCCCGCCAAATTCGTGTTCACATCTACTATGTTACCAAGTTCTGATCTTTTCCCCCCCCCCCAAATTCCCTCTTTGAAACTTGTTTACAACTTGGTTTGAGAAAAGTATAAATTTAGCCTGAAAGAGATATGTTCCTGCAAAGATTTAAGCATGCAATTAATGCCTTGTGATCAAACCCACTAAAACAAAACTTTTGCTTATAGTATGCAGCAGTGGTGTCAGTTGTGCCTAACTCTAAAATAAGAAAAAGATATTTACATTTATCTGTTTTCAATCATAATAATGTAACTTCGAGAAGTGCTCATTTCAAATTAATGTTATTGCATCTTTAAGACATTAAAGACCTGAAAAATTCAACTGATCTTAAATTGTCTGACAAAATCTCTATTGAGGTGATTGAATTGTGCATTTTCATAAAAAATATAATTGAAGGCTGAGTCTATATTTACATTTCAGATAGCATTGTGAATTTTTGACAGTGGTAGTAGCATGTGGTAGGTTATCAGAGCAAAAATAGATTATCTTAAATATTTAAATAAGATAATTCCCTTTGCCTTTCAGCTTTTGCACATTAATGCTCAGGAAACTGACAATTGTAGGGAATTATAAATACTGCAGTTGTTATACTAAGTGACAGAATCTGTGGGTTGCTGGTGGGCTCTACTGTGGCTTCCTTCAATACCACGCGAAAAACACGTCTTGCTTTGGTTTTAAAGGAATACCAGCTACATAGTCTCCCTATAATGAAACAATCTAAATTGCTGTTGAATTCTGTATTTAGAATATCAGAGTTAAAACACCCAGAAATCTAACTGGCACATTAGCCTTAAAAATAATTAATTTAAGTCATATACATTGGAACTGAATTGCAGTGTTTTCAAATTAATATTATACTGATATATGGAGGCAAATCCATGCCTTATTTTAAGAATTATTACAAAAAGATAGACAAATAATACCTTAGAAAAATAATACCTTAGAAAATCACAAATTATGGTCTTTAAAGAGATATGATTATTCAAATGAAAATTTCCTCAGGCTATAATGAGGTTAAAAAAGGGTGTTGCTTCCAGTTTAATCTTCAGTGTAAATGCAGGTCTCTTTAGGAGCACGACTTACGTTGTAATGTAGTGAATCTTGTCTTATAATAAGGACTAAGTGCACTGAAGTACAATTGTGCTCTCAAAAAGTAACATAATCAATATTGCTCTGTTTAGTTCATATTCAAAGAAATTCTGCTTGGGTCAAAGCCAGGGATTGCACACATAAGAATCATAAATACCTATATGAGCCTGTGCAGAAGCGGTGTTCCCACTCTGTGCTTCTCGCCTTGTCCTTTCAGAGGACAGTTCAGGTGGGAGACCCCTACTTTGCTTTGCCATTTAATAACAGCGCTGGAAGCTTGATACTCTCAGTATTCCTGGTGTGGTAGACAGGGGACCCCAGATAAAGCTCATGTCTGAGGCAGAAACATTCCTTTTAACAAAGCTCAGACCAGAGTGTCAATTTTGAACTTGAACTCAGGTAATTTCAGTTTCCTGTGATTTGTCTCTTACCTTCTGTTTCCACTGTGTGAAAGACAATATGCATTATTAACTGATCTTAATATGACTTTTTTGCTCAATATGTTCACAGATCAGTTAATATGCTTGCTGAAAAAAAAAAAAAAAACAAACAAAAAACATATTAACTGGGTGAAAACTGCAGTCCTTTATATGTCTGTTCCAAAATCAAACCTTCTATTCCTGTGCAGCCGTTTGGGTGGAAACATGAGCAACTATATGTTGATACAAAAAAGGATGGTATACAAAGTTTGGGAATTTGAATGCCATAGTTATTAAGATTACTTTACTCCTTTCAGCCTGTTTAAAATTCTTGCTGTCATAGAGTTCTCAAGGGTTGATGCATTTTAAGTTCAAATAATAGTTGCCAATTTTCTGATTAAGTTGGAAATTTCTAGTTTAAGCTAGAGATGAAGAAAGCTGCAGATTTTTCTTGTGGAATTAAATATCTATTTTATGTCTTCTTTCTGCTTTATTAATATTCATTTCTTATGTATTTTGATGGCTTTCTGAAGAGATTGGAAAAATAGCTGTCTAAACCTCTTCAATAACGTCACTGAATTTGCCCTAATTTCTTCACGACAAACTGTAAGCAACATATAGCCAAAGCTGTGATACTACAAGCCGTCCCCAGAATAAGAAAATAGCTTTTTTTTTTTTTTTGTAGGTAAAATTTGTGTTAGGGAAAAATTTTATTAAATTTATGCATAAAATTTTATTAATTTTTAACATGAACTTATTCAAAGCATTCCTCCACAAGTTAAATCAGAAATGCATAGCATATTATTTGAAATATATTTATCATCAACTGTGATGAATTTGATATGTTATTTCTGTGATATAATAAAAAAGACCATAAAATCCAAAAATTGAGTCCAACTACAACAGAAGTCCTTAAGCTATGTATAAAAAGTATGGAAAGATGAAGTGAGTGCAACTTCTTGTGCACACAGCTCTTGCCATCAGTCTGTCAAAATCTCTTGTCTCCAGACATTCTTCATAAGAGAAAACAATGTTATATTTATGCTTTCCTGTGTACAGAGTTGCAGCTAATTAGAAAAATTAATCTGTTTGCTCTCTAGGGCATAGAAAGACAAACTTTTGTGGATTCACCACCTCAGAAGGTGATTTAAACTATCTGACTGCATTTACATGAAGTTGGTTTCAATGCTGGCAAAAATTAGAATAGAATAGAATAGAATAGAATAGAATAGAATAGAATAGAATAGAATAGAATAGAATAGAATAGAATAGAATAGAATAGAATAGAATAGAATAGAATAGAATATTTAAGTTGGAAGGGACATACAGTGATAACCTAGTCCACGGCTTGACCCCTTCCTGTTGCATTAGTTAGATACAGCTAATAACCATCGGTAAGAACAATCAGTGAGAGCAGGAACTTTTCCCAGGTAATTGTTTACTTATGCATTAAGGATCTTAGATCATTAATCTAGGGTTTTTTCAACATAACCTAATGGGATGATACCATCTAATATGGTGACTATAAGGTTAGAATAATCCATCAAAAAGGGACTTAATTTTTATATATGCACCAGCTATAGTCCAAAATTCCAGGTACTGGTTAGCATTGGGTTATTTGATAAAAATTTAAAGGTGATACACACTGGGACTGCTGGAACCTCTTAATCTTTTATTTTATCAAAGAGGTTTGCTGATAAACCCTAGAATGTAAAAGTGAGTTCTCTCTAAGAGTGAAGCCTGTTTTCTCTGCTTTAATAATTAATTCTGTACCCATGTATATTTCATTATAAAGTAGCAGCCTTTTATACTGCTGTTACTTCTGTAAGGAAGTCAAAACTATTCCCCTGTCTTTACACAGCATAGGGGATAATGTGTACAAGCATATTAGAATGGTTTTTCTAAATTTTTATGTTTAAAAGAATCTCTTCCAATCAGCTAAGAAATGTCTATGCTTATATCCACATTCTCACATGCAGATGGTGAAGTTGGTGACACAACAGAATAAGCCTCTTAAGATATTATCTGGATAAAAACTACTGCCCTTTGTTTCCAGATTATTTTTTTTAAAGTAGTTTTGTGTGATTTTTATATGAAAGATTTTTATGTGAAAGTTATTTAATTCAGGTCTTCCATGTCCTACTGTACATACAAAATTTCATTAGACCAGGAGAAAGTTCCATGGCCCACCAGGAAGCTACCAAGAAATACTGTGCATCTGCTTGGAATTATTTATGGTCATTCAGCAGCACATAGTACCTGAGTCCCATTTGGTGAGGATTTGTTGCAGAATACTTTGAAATAGTTGGTGAAGGTGTTAAATAGTTGAGTTCTTTGTTTGCAAATTTCCATTTAAGTCAATCTGTCTAAATCACGGATTTAATTGGCCAAATATTTTGTTCTGACTATACTGACTTTTTCTTGATATTTGTTTCTAATTTTAAATCTGTGTAAGGATTTTTTCTGATAGAAATGTTTAGCCTCTTCTCCATTAAATGGTACTTTTTTATGAAGAACCATGACAAAGCCATTTTCATGACCTTCTTAAGACGACCTTCTAGTTTAACGGCATCTTATAATATCACATATTTCCCCAGTTCCTACAACTTCATGTTTTATTTCCAAGAATTTAAATAGGTTCATTCCTCCTTAGCAAAAACTGTTACAATTATATCCGATAAAATGCTCATCTTAGTTTTCTGATTTGTTTTAAGTTCCAACATTGTTACCAACTAGGGATGTAATAACTATTGTTCTGTAATTTCTGGAAGGTTATTACTTCTCCTGGTTTGCAGATCTTGGGGCCAGTTGTCACTGTTAATCACAGCATGAATGCTTTCTAGCACATTAACCACTCTGCACTCATTTCAAACTCATACCGTCTGATTTAGGTTGTGAGCTTGTTCCAGAATCTTAATTTTTTTCCCCATATAATTTACAGTGTTGGCACTTAATTTTTATTGTGACAAATCAGAAAGTTTTTGTGTCTGTATCTTGCTTGTATATTATATACTCAAGGCTACAACAAAAGATGTTTAATTTCTCATCAAAGGCCTTTGCTTTCTAAATTACTATCTGAGATACCACATAATTTTGGGTTTCTACAAATATTTTGTCCTGGCATTTTACCATGTTTTACTGTTTGTCTTTATACATTTATGCATCAACTCTTTGGCTTTTTTGAGTTTTGGTATTTGTGGGTGGGGTTTTTGGGGGGATTTTGGGGGTTTTTTTTGGTTGTTTTGTTTGTTTGTTTGTTTGTGTTAACAGGTGTCTTACTATCATTTATGTTTATTGACTCCAGGAGAGTTTGATTTTTGGACTCCCAAGAGAGTCCAAAGTTTGATGGATTTCTTTTCCTAAATTAGATGGAATGAGGTGTTGAAAAATGACTGACTGGCCAGTAGCCTTTTTACAGGAAAGGACCTGTGTGTCCTGGTGGACAGCAAGGTCATCATCAATCAGCTGGGCAGTCTTGCAAAATGAAGGCTAATCACACATTGGATGACATTAGCAATATAAAGTCAGGATGCTCAGGGAAAAGATTATTCCCTTTTACTTTGTAGTCATAAGGCTAAATCTGGAATTCTGCATCTGGGTTTGAGCCCACAGAAATAGAAAACAGATATCAGCATAATGGAGGGGTCCAGTAGAGAGGCCACAAAAATGACCAAGGAGCTGTGGCACATGACATATGAAGAGACGCTGAAGGAACTGGTTGGGTTAGCCAGGCAAGAGAATTGAGATCTAATTCTAGTCTTCCAATACCGAGAGGGGTGTTATGGAGGAGACAGAGCCAAACACTTTTCAGTGGTGCCCAAAGGAAGGAGAAGTAGCCATAGTCACACATCGCAAGACAGGAAATTCCAGGTGAATAGTAGAAAAATAGTTATCCATGTTTGGGGCAGGGATTTGAATGAGATGATCTCCAGAGGTCCCTTCCAAAGTATGTTGTCCTTACTGATTCTATGAAGTTAGATGGATTAGCCTATTATTTTGTGTTTCTGCATTACCTTTCTTTCAAAAATGTCATAACATACTACTGCTTAATGAGTGGACTTCCCCATGCTTCTGAAACATAGATGTTTTACAGCTTAAGGAAATGAGACACAAAAATAATGGTACAACTTTAAAAGTATTAATGGGCTTAATTTGTTCTCCCATAACTTAAACCCACATAATTTCCATGTGCAGTATTTATACATACATGTATATTTTTTCCAGTACATTGTTGTTATCACTTTCTAGCCATATCATGTACATTTATAATTGCACTCATAAGATGTCTGAAATTTAAATTCATGTTCAGTTTACCATAACTAAATGATAAATGTAAAAACACCTTCAGCTTTAGATTCTGTAGTCAACACCCTAGCAGCTCTCCAAACTTGTATTGGTCTGATTCTTCCTGAAGACTTTGAAATTCATGTAGCTTAGTGAGGAAAATCCTTTCTTCATGCAGGAAAGCCAGAAAGGTATAAAATTATTATGATTAGTCTATTGACATTGTGCAAAGTGCTTTTTGCCTCGAGATTTCAAGTGATTTAAATGAAAGTAGAAGACTTTTAACTGTACCTGTCATGTAGAATCAGGTTCTAAAAGTGACTCAAGTAGAGAGGCTTATCTGTTTTCTTTTTAACTTAAAAAATAATGAGGACAAAAGGTATCTAATACCTCACGAATCTCCTATCGAGCTATTAAATACCAGAACATAAATGCAATATATGAAATAATAATTAATTTATCTGATATTGGTAGCCATAATCTGGATCATCTCTCCAGCTTCTCAATGTATTTCTTAAGGCACAGTGAGGAAACAGGACATAGTATTCTACATACAGCCTCACCACTTCTTATTAAAGGACGATATTTTTCCTCTACCTGCTGGCCACATTGTTTTTAATGCAGCCCAGAATGTGGTTTGCTTCATTGTGACAGGAGCACTGCTGACTCCTGGCAATCAGTGTAACTCCCAGGGGAGCAGCACAGTAATTCCGCCGGTAAGTTCCCAACCTATACAAGTGTAGGACGTTGTTCTATCCCAGCTGCAGGGCTTTGCACGTCTCCTTGTTGAGTGTAACAATATTTCTGCACAGTTCTAAAGGTTCCTCTGAATTTAAGCTCCAGTATAGTTTCTCATCATTCTTAATGTCAGGCTTTGCCTTTAATGTTTTGAGGGGATGTAAAATGGAAATATAAAATCTGCATATTAAAAAAATCCAATAGTTACCGAAGGTGTAGCTACAACAATATCTTCTCCAAGGTCTGTGGGTGTGCACACAGGTGTGTATGTGTGTCTGTATATACATGTAATATCAAAAAGGAAATATGGCATTTTGTGGTTAAAGAAACAAATGGTTGATTCTGTGAACCTCCCATTTCTTCATTTCTTGATGTTCTGTCTCTGCCAATAAATGTTCTTGGTGATGGTATCATGCCACATAAATTTTAAATCTCCATTTGCCTTTTTAACAAACTAAGAAATGCCATACATCACAATCAACAAAAACTATACTTTGATTCATTCTTTAAGTACAGAATCATATATTTTTCCCTTAGGATCTGACTTGATCTAGTATACAGTATTGATAGTTCACTTGGGATAGAGCTACATGAACACTTGCTGTTGCATCAGCACCAGATAAAAGAAGTTCCATCTGTTTGTTCGTGTCCTATGACACAGTTCAATGTTCCCTCAATGCTTCCTCAGTTGCACTTAGGTTTCATTCTATTAATCAGATCACTTTAATGGTACATCTTAAAACCAGTAAAAAATTCATTTGTGGGGGATTTGGTTTTGGTTTGTTTTTGTGGGTTTTTTCCTCTTAGTTTTGATTTCATTTAGGTCATTTCAGGAGTCTGACACCAGCCACACAGACATTTGTACTGGTGCAACTGAAAGGAATGTGAAACGTGGCAGTGAACGCGGAAGCGGAGGGAAGGAGAGCTGACATCTTAAATCCATTTTGTACACGTATACAATTTTAAAAGATAAAATATTTAATCAGTGGTCCCTAGGAACATTGTAGGGAGAACATTTTGGTTTATATCTTTATAATCTGTGGGGTTTTTATAGTGGTCTCGGTGTTATATCAGATCACCTCATAAATGTTCATCAGTTTATTTTACACAGTTTATGCTGCTAAACCTGTCTTCACAAAGGAAGACTTTATATTAGATTTCTACCTGTAACCTAACCCTGATAAGTATTTTAATAATTTACTGATTAATTAGAAGCTGGTAATTTTATTCTTAAAACCTTACTGTTCAGATTACTTAATTTATTTTATCTGTTCAGCTCCTACTGACTTATACAATTTTTATGAAGGCTTTGATTGAAAGACTTTAGAAACTGTTCTTGAAATATCTAAATTAAATTATTTTAAATTGCTTAGAATCAAAATATACTATTTCAGTAAAATGAAACAAATGTTTCAGTTAAAAACCTAGAAAATATACTTTCCAGACAGAAACCAAACCAAACAAAACCCTGTTTATTTTTCTATTTGGCAATTCTACAAATCAGACCCAGACCTCTGAAGTATGGTCCCTGGAAAAGAAGGAGTGGACATACAAACATTTTCAAGTAAAATGGTCTTAGATGTTCTCTTTTTCTCAAGAGGCAGAAAATGGGCATCCAGAGCATCTTTCAATTATTCTTTCTTTTCCTGAAATTCTTCTTCCTTAGTAAGAACACATCTTTCAGCTTTTTTAGCCAAAGAATCAAAGCTGCTAATAAACTTACACAGTGTATCTTCTCTGAGTAGGATCTTTCTACAGACTATATAAATCAACTCTATTGAGAGGAGGAAGGTTGATTCTATTGTTAAAAACTTTATGACATCTTTGTAAAAAACAAAGATCACATTTTAAATTGGATAGCAAGTGTAACAAGTACTTTTTCTTAAGAGTATAATGCTCACTGATGCAACTTCAGAGCTGTCCTGTAATTTTTGACTACAGTGTTTATCTGCTTATTTCTATTTATCCTACCTTTGTCCTAAAGATAAATATGTACTATTTTCTATCCTACTTTGTTCAGTGTAGCCACAAACTGAAAGTGCTCTAACATGAAAGCTAAAACCGGTTTCTTTTCTAATGCTGTATTTAGCTTTTTGTACCTTCATTCTACCACACTGAATTTGTGTGGTGGGTTCACCGTGGTTGAATGCCAGGTGCCCACCCAGCTGCTCTATCACTCCCCTTCCCAGCTGGACAGGGGAGAGAGTAAGGGTGGAAACAAAAAAAAACCAGCACAAATCGTGGGTTGCGATAAGGCAGCGTATATTGCTACAGAAAGCAAAAGCAAAGCAAAGCAGGGTGCGCGCGCGCAAAGCAGAAGCAGCAACTAATCTCTACTTCCCATGAGCAGCAAATCCCCAGCCACATCTGGGAAGCAGGGCTTCTAAATCTTATTAACAGCCATCGGAGACAATGAGTGCCTCCCCTTCCTGCTTCCTACCCCAGCTTTTAGATTTGGGTTGACGTCATATGGTATGGAATATCCCTTTGGTCAGTGCAGGTCAGCTGGCCTATTTGTGTCCCCTCCCAGGATCTTGCCCTTGACTGAACAGTGAGTGCTGTGCTCAGTGATAGCCAAAATATGGGTGTGTTATCGACACCAATGCAGAGCACTGTGAGGGCTCCTATGGGGAAACAAATTCTGGCTCAGCCAGACCCACCACAATTTGCTAGATATATTTTGAAGAAAAAATATATCTTCATAGGTGGTTATCTTATTTAAGAAAAAAAAACCAACAAAACAAACCTCCTACCTCTTCATAAGACAAAGATCAAACTCCAAAATTGAATGTTTCCATCTCTCTTTTAAAAGACCAGTTATATTTTAAAATTTTGAGAGAGCTATGAAACCATATGCATCAATATATGTTGAATAAAATACCTTTCAGTATGCAGCTATTTTCCATGCCTTTTAAAAGTGTGAAGCCTAGTCTTACTTCACTGATATCAGTGAGAATATTTTGCTTTTTAATTTCAGTGGACTCAAGAAGCAGTACATTTGTTTATGACTAGCTATTCTCAGTTGCATTCATTTCAGTAAGAAGGGGAAACATATTATGTATGTGATTGCTGTCTTGAATCGTGCAGGAGGTGGCCAACTTAAAATCAAGATTTCTGCTCTAACTACAACTCTCTGTAACACAGATGTAAATTTAATCACTATTGCTTTGTGTACAAAGGTCAGTGAAGTGCATTGCATTATGTATACCTCATAGAAAATGAGCTAAAGTCTGATTTTAGTCATGGCTAGGCTTTGCGAACGAAGATTTGGGAAGGGCTCTACCCACACTTGCTGCAAGCGCGCTGATGGCTAAAGAGGCCGATGCGAGATAGGCAAGTCCGGTTGCAAAAGGCACAGCAGAAAGTCTCCATAGGCGGGGTTGGTGAGGCACGGTTCTTTCTGCGTTGTCTTTTCTCCTCGAGACTGATTTTGCGTGTGTTCTCAAAGGAATCAGCAGCATTACGGATGGAGTGTCTCCATGCCTCCCGATTGGAGGCCAGAGTGGACCATTGATGGTAGTCAATATGGCCAAGGCTGAGGTATTGTTTCAGGGAGTCCTTGTATCTCCTCTTTGGGGCACCTCTCTTGCGGCAGCTGGTGGCAAGTTCACCATAGAGCACGATCTTAGGGAGGCGATGATCCTCCATCCTGGAGACGTGCCCTGCATATACTTATATAAAAATACATGACTTACAGCTAGCTCAGAATGTCATCTCTATTCTGTTTTTCAGACATGGCTTCATGCTCTCAGTTGGCTGGACTTATATTAGAAGTAACACTGAACAAAAAATGAAGTTATCTAAATTTCACTTTTTCTTTGTTAATAAAGTTTACAGAAAAGCTTTTAATAGCAACTAAACCATTAAATTTCACAAATCTTCAGTAGCCACACAGTGGTGAGAAAAAAAAAACCAGCAGAGTAAAAGTGAATCCGTCATACACACACACACAAAAATATAGTGCGACAGCAGGAACTGTTTCTTAGTGAGCTGATGTCCGTTGCAGTGGAATCTCAAAATTTGGTGAGAAAGTCATTGATAGTGTAACTCAAAACAAGTTACGTTAAGTATGGGCAAAGAGAGAAAGAATCCTTTAACTTCTTCACAGAAACAGGAATAAATTTAAGATGCTTCACAAACATGCCAACATTTTTTGTTTAATGGTTACTGTAATCTTGTTTGAATGGAATATGCAGATCACACCATACACATTTTTTATTTACATTGCATGGGAGAGGTGCAATCATTCATTCTTCATATTTTTGTGACTTTTGATGCAGAAAAGTGTTAAAATATTTTGTTGAAATATTGTAGTGATAAATCTGTATAGAACAGGTTATAATAAATGGATCATTCATCAATACTATACATCTTATTACATATTGCTATAATTCAACAATTTATGTATTATGTAATGAGCTGAAAGATTTTCTTCCACTTACTGCCTTTCAGATTTAATGGAATATGTTCTGACGTGCACTGATATAAAGAATTAAAAGGGTTTTTTTCTCTAGTGATTATACAAAACATCAGTCAGATATGGAGGATAAAGTCCTAAAATCTGAATTAAATAGTAAAGAGTGACATAAGTCTCACTGAACTGAGAAGAATCTCTTTCACCTATTTCCTTTGCAAAAAAAGTTATTCAAGAGACATGCTGTAGAAGTATCAGAAACTCTTTTACTTCCTTCAACTGGCCAACAAAACTGAACCCAAGGAAAGTAGCAACACTTTCTCTGAAAGGCCTGTCTCAATTGTTAAATGTTTTGCATATGAAGGTAAGGAGATTATTCAGCATGATTGTTTACTAAAGGGCAGGAGGTGATCTTGAATCTTGTTAGGTTTCCAATGGTGACTTCGGAATACAAATACCCTTACAGAGTGTTTGTAGCAAGGTAGCAAGATGTATCCAATGGGATGAAACAGGAGAGCAATTGCTACAGCTACTGTCACAAAACTTGACATCTGTCCTATTTGCTTCTCTGGTTTCTGTTTGTTCTAAGGTAATGGAGGAGACTGAGAGGACATAAACTTCTGATGTTACTAGGTGAATTATGTAGCAGTCTGCTGAACACTGTGACTTCAAAAGTATTTGCTTTTCTAATTAAAACAGGACTGTTTTTTCAGCATCTAGGAAAGACTCTTCAGCATGGACTGTAAGGGTTGACAGGGAAATGGTTGCTATGGAACTGCTATGGTAGAGCAACATCAGGCATGATTTAATTTGCACCTCTTCCATGCTGGAGTTTCTTCAGGATGATCTGATCATAGATTTCACGAGTGTCCCAGAAAGCACAGCTCAGCACTGAAAGTACTTGTTTCCCCCAGAAACAGTACAAGTGACAACCCTACCACCCCTACATTTAACAAGGTTTCTAAAAGCAGTGAAGATCAATCCACAAAATTATTTAATATATGATCTAGTTGCAGTAAATCCTGAGCTTCCTAGTTTTTTTTATGAAGGTGTTAGACTTAGGAGAGGGAAAAGGTGTTATGTTAATTACAATTAACAACTGCTGACTGAAAACTCTTAAGTGTGAAACACTTGAACTTGCAATTTCTGCTACATATGTAGAGACCTATACTTAATAAATATTTTATGTCTTTATCGTCCATTGAAATTGTTTAATATTGTGAACTTAGTTTTCTACTCATTTGAAGGGACTTTCTACTTAAATTTTTAGTTAATCCGTAGTTTATTATTATAATTGGCATTTATTACTAATCGTTGAATAAAATATTTGTGTGAATAAAATGCCATTGCATGGGTACTATACTAAGTTGGAGGATCTGGAAACAAAATTGTAGCAAGAAAACAAATCAGCGTAACATATTGCATAAGAATATTACCGTTTCAAAATTAAATATTAACAAAACTGTGGGCTTGTATGCTATGCTATCCCAGGCTTTGTTTACATGTTATTATTTCCTTCCAAACAAAACAAAACAAAAAACTCAATTCATAATCATGATGCAAGGAAGGCTGTTCTGGGGATTGTACAAGTCAGAATTTCTTTTCAGGCCAGGGGGGTGCGGCATCTTAAGTAATAATTCTTGTTGTTGGACATTTGACACGCCTCTGAGACCTCTTCTTAGCGAAACAGTGCTAGAGGCATGTTAAGGAGTCAGCTGGATGATGGCGCCAGAGCTGCGGTGTGAATCGTGACGTGTCCGCCCCGGTCCTGCGGGCGGGCAGGGGGCGCAGCACCACCGCCCTTCGAGCGTGCCCGCTGTCAGAGCCGTGCCCAGCGCCGGGCCGGAAAAGGGCCAGTCTCCGAATTCCAGAATAGGCGAGCCCCGTGTCCCGCCCCGCGGAAAATGCTCCCGAAGTGCAGCGTGAGGAGAGGTCTCTCCGCCTGGCGTTGCTGCCTGCCTCTTTGTTCCCTGTGTCCTTGGCAGGGGCTGAAAGAGCTGCGCCTGTAATACTTGGGCCCTGCTGTGCCACTTAAAGATAGAATAAGCCATTGTCTTCATTAAGCAAGCCTTGTTTTAGCAAACAGAATTCAAATACTAAAAAGGGAACATTTTTAGGGGGGAGAGAATCAGAGACAGGGATGCCTTACAAAATTCCCTAGAGAAACTGCTTTGTTTCCGCGATTTTATTGCTACTCACTGGGAAGATTCATATTCAAATAGGTTGGGGTTGTGAATCGGTCGTTTGCACATTCTCATGCACCCAGGAAGGCTATGATTATGGCTAATTACAATGACGAATGGAATCCTAACAAGAGTGCTCCATCAGATTGCTGTTCATGCATGAAGCGACTCAGACCAGCCAATGGAGGTGTGATTTTGGTAATTACAAACAATGGGCCTAAGTTGGAAAAAACCTTGGTAAATCTGCTCCAGACAAAATAAGGTCTAATTAATCACTTTAAGTTCTGAATTCTCCAGATGATCTGCATGCTCGGTTCTCTTTAGCATTCTTTTAATAGACTTAGACTAAGGAGTAAGAATGCTTCCTTTTTGCTCATACTTTCACTGCATAAAATGCAACTGTTTCAAAATATTCTGACTTTCCCTTTGTGATGATCATGTTGCAACCTGTTTTTCAGGCGAGTAGACAGAATGTTGGAAAAATAAACACACTGTTGTTTGCTCTGTTAGCAGTGCCATTATCTGCGTTAAGAAAAGTGATGAACCTGCTTTAAGTTGTCTTAATATTATTGACCTTATTCCCAAACTTAATTTTATTAAGTAAGTGGGAATTTTGACAGTCTCCGAAGACTGCAGGTCTTAAATCTGCCTTTAAAAGGTTTACTTGGGCTAATGTAAATAAATTACTAAGAAGTCATACAGGTTTTATTTCCTTATTTTTTAATAAAAAAAATATTAAAGCATATACATAAAGTCAAATGAAGATTAATCTTTTAACAATGAAACTTTGAGGGCAGTGCAGTTTTTCTTTGTGTATTAATATTGATTTCAAATTTCATTTTGAACATTTTATTACACAATCCAATATTTTCATAGCAAAAAAATCCTTAGATTAATTTGTCTGTAAATAAGTACTATACTGAAGATAATAACCTGGCTCCACTACTTTAGGCAACATTTGAGGAACTATTTTTTTCTTGTAGATTCATTTGATGTAAAGGGATCACCTGTATATTTGACTTCAGTGAAACCTTGCTTTGACATAGACTTGTTTTAAGTATGATGGTATTATGTACTTAGGAAACCTATAGAATAAATTCATTTTTTTGAACTGCCATATGAAAAAACACAAAATAAAGTAAATAGCAATTGATCTGGACCACTGATGTTTGTATGTACGTCTTCTCTAGTTTTATTGACTAGTCATTTAAACAAGTCATCGCTTTGTCCAAAAGCCATTTTTGTATTAGAAAGATCTTTTAGTATACAAAATATCTTTTCCTTGCCAAAAATGTTGATGAGGTTGATGCGCAGGATCAGATTTTTACTGGATATATCATGTTTTGGCTAAACAATTTTAAGCACTGGTATTTTGTGAGATCTCAATGATAGAAATCATGATGTGTTAAATAACCTTAATAATTTAAACTAAGGGTTGTATTGATGCTTGTCTCATGTGATCTTATAGATAGATTTGTTAATAACTTTGTCACTAATAGAAAACTATCTCTGATTCTTCTGTCACCTTTATACTGATGCCTTAAAGACTGAGGGGAAAAAAACCTCCAGGCTAATTTAATAGGAGATAAGATAAAGAGAGCAGAAGCTTTAATGAGCCTCCAGGTCCCAGGAATACATATCCACGTGTGTATACCCTCTGACCCTGCTTCCATGATTTTATAATAATGTCCATCCAATACCATTCTGCCACCCCCCTCAGTCCTGCCCCGTTCTGCCCCCAGCACACCCCATCAGGAATTGAGTCTGAGGGTTTTGGGACCCGTCTTTCATCATCTTTGTCTTCCTCGCAGAATGTTGGAGGCCTTCCAAAGTCCTAGATTTGGAGGTCCCTCTGTCTATGTTCTTATCTTCTGGTGCAGGCCTCATGGTGTCTTTCTGCAATTCTACCTTGAAAAAAAGACTAAACAGCTACTGCAATTTTGAGGGATTGACATAGGATGGGATTGGTATGTGTAAACATTAAGCTACTGAACTACATTAAACTTACAATAACTTCTAAACTCTATAAAAAATAAAAAATAAAAAAATCAAAGAAGCCCTGAGACATCAGTACCATGGAATGCTGCATTGCCCATGTTGCTATACATTGTTCATTATCAGTTGTCTTAAAACACATGATTTTCATTGTGTGGTTTGGCAGTGGGGAGGCCTTGGTGACAACTTTTTGGTGTGGCCTTTAACTTATCTGGTAGGGATTCTGTCAGAGAATGAATTATGTATGATCCGGCTGTGCACAAACCTGTCATTAAGGTTCATGGAACCACTACTTTCAACCAGGTCCAGATTTGCAGACTTCTCTGGATAAGGCATGATCCATAGTGCTTCATTAAGTGATTGAGCCAATAAAACAGCTTGCTGCTGCCAAAATGGTAATTTGTCCCTGCTGTCTCCTGCAGTTTCCCATGGGTAATTCCAACTGCTCAGCTAAACCTAAGATAGTATTGCTCTCTAAACCAGCAGTGGTTTTAGTATTCTGCTGGTTTGGTGAGCTGAATCCTGAGCAAGGGATCAGGACAAGACCAGAGCATGCAGAAGGACAGAGAGTGACAATCCAGACATGGAGATGGAGAGGGAGAGGAAGTGAGACCTCACTGTATGTGTCAGGCCACTAGATTGTTTTAGTCATCTCTTGAAATTATGTCTGTGTAGGCCTTGATTGTACTTAGTACCTTTATTTCTGTTCCCTCCATTAACAAAATTGTTCAGAGAGTGTCCTTCAAAAGCTTTTTACCTCCTTAGATTTCATCCAATATGTCTTAAATACTTATGCTTTTGTATGGGAAACCTTTGTATAATTTTTTCGTTTGATTTTCCAGTAGTCCATCAAATTAAAGAAATTTAGGCCATATGCCAAACAATTAAGATTAAATAACTCAATTCATAGCTGAGTCACGTGCACTGTATTTATCTAACGGAAAGCAGAAGGAATCACTTTGCATAGCTGTAGTTTCTCATTTGATGTAATGTAAATGAGAAACTTACTTGAATATGGCCATGATTTTAACTTGAAAATCTTATGAAAAATTCTGCATGGGATGTGCATACGGTTAGGGTTACTTCACATATAAACTAGATTCCAGGAAAAAAATCCACAGGCACTTTAGCTAAACACTCTGACTTAGTTAATTTGTTCTTCTTGTCAGAAACTTTTGGGATATACAAAATTCATCTGTTCTCATGACATCTCTGACATCTTATTTCCACAAGAATCAGCTAGGATGTTTAGTTTTTGGAAGAGGAGGCACTTCATTGACAAAGTACCCTGAAAAACATACTGAGGTTAGAACTGTACCCTATGCTCTTCAGTGACAAAATCACTTGTGAATCAGGGAGCCTATCAGTTTGCTACATGCCTTCTCAATGACACTTCAGGTAGGAGGTATGATGGACCCTAATATCTCTGTAGGTTAGTGTGTATTACTCTTATATTGCGTAATGCAGGATGTGAAAGATATTCTACAGGTAATGAGTAAAACTAGTCATTGCATCTTTGATGTTGCTAACTGTTTCCTTTTTAATTATTTTCTCATTGTTACAGGGACGTTGTTTTTTACTCCTCATTTCGGTCTAATCTTAATACCAATGCCTTCCTTTTTGTTTTTGCTAGGACCCATTATGCTTTTGTTTCCTTTTTCTTAAGGTATTTGCAAGTGTTAGTGAGAATAATAGTGTTACAAAGTGTTGCTAATGCAAAAATACCATAGATAAGAAAAGTTAGAAAAGTTTCTCAGCTGGAATATAAGAAATAGATTGAAACTTAATACCAAAAAGTTATAGAGATTAAGAGCAAAAGTTACTCATAGTGATATTAACCTGATTCTTGAGGATTGTTTTTTTTTTCTTAGTGATGTCAATGGGAGTTTGTGGTCAATTTACATAAAACTTAAAAAAAAAAGATTAAAAAGTTCCAACAGAGTCAGTTGACTGAAAGGTGGCCATGGGATACTGGTGGAATGGAAACCTAATGCAATTTTGCAATGCATTAGTGCATTTAGGAGAGACGGGAAATGTAGTTTTGGGCAAGGCATTGAAAAGACCTTATTTTGATAATCTGTAGTTCCAGTCACCTGTGTTCAAGAAAGAATAAAAAGATATAGAGAATTCCAAGAATGAGTAGGAGGATTTAATATTGGTTGTACAGGGATATACTTAAGGAGAATGGCGTATTTAGCTGAGCCAAACAAAACTCAAGAAGGAAATATGGCCAGTCAGAAGAAGTGCATGGTTATAATCTGTGACTAGAAATTTAGTCAGGAGTGAAAATCTGGGCTTATGGAAGAATTATATGGCAAATTATAATTCCTGGAGATAACAAATTCCTGTAGATAATAAATTATTTTGTACATGTCTCTATAAGTATGATTATCTCAAAGGGATATGATAATAAAATGTCTACTTTTTATAAAAAGTTTATAAAAAGTTTATAAAAGTTTATAAAAACTTCCGTTTTTATTCAGTTCTTCAGTTGCCTTTTGTTGCAAGTAGGAGTGCAAAAAAAAAAGTTTTTTGACTAGAAATAATTTTTCTCTTGTTGTCTTTAATTGTTTGTTTGTTTTGAAGCATTCAGAATTTCTATCATTAACAGAAAAGTTATCAGGATAATTCTTCTCCAGAAGTTTGACCTATGCTTGTAACATGGGAAGATACTTATAGCCATGAGTGGATTTTGCCATCATGAATCAAGCTAAAACAAGACAGATACTTGCAATTAATATCAATATATTCTGTAGATTTATTGAGAATGACCATTTTTTTGATAATTTCCACCTTTACCCAGTGGTCTAGAAGGTGTGGCAAAAATCATTTTACTCCAACTACCATTGCAGATTTACAGGCTCTTTAGTAATATTCTTGTAAGAAATTTAAGAAATAATAAAATATTAATATGATGGTTGCAGAGTAAGGTCATGCCACAATTCCTGATTTTTCTGATGTAATTGTTTCAGAATTTCAGAACAATCAGTATTTATTCAGTACTTACTGGATCTAAACTTCCATTAATTTTGTTGGTGATGATATACCTACATTATAGATTATAATTTCCAGAAGATTCCAGGACTGACATATATCAGTGACTATTTATTGGTATAAAAATTTTGCATTTGATAGCAAGCTCAGACTCATTAACTATAGCCTAAATTAAAAATAAATAATCATTAAAAAAACCAAACCCACAACTAATCTTCCCCACAATTTTGTTTTAGAAAATATCACTTAACTAGACAAAACAAAAATGGGAGAGGTTGTGTTTTACTGTACAGATGAGAACTACAAAACACAATGTCATTTATGAATATTTTTTAAATTTAAAGTCTGCAAAACTTTGAGTTAGGACAGGAACAAAGTAGGAAAGCTAAATTCTGCAAATACTCTGATGTGATTATTTTATAATATTTTTAATATTTAAACTTAATGTGTGTTCCATTAATTTATAATAATTTTTAATGTTGGAATGTCATAAGCAATCAATTTAGTGTATAAAATAATCAGAACAGCCAAATCTATATCCTTTTGATGAAAAGGACTTTGTTTATCCTTTACGTAGTAATGTTGCAAGAAACTATTTGAAGG
>VWZG01007288.1:24813-45211 GCA_013396735.1 Grallaria varia
CATTTAGGAAGACTGGATAGACCTTTCCTAATCCTTTTAAATGTATTAATTGATCTCCACAATACACTTTGTCAATAAACTCTGCTATTTCCTTATGCATAGTATGAAAAAAACCTCCAACTCTTCCTTTGATTTTAAATTCATGCCTGATTGTTTATTTTTCTCTTATATTATGAAAGGAGAGTTGAAGTATTGTTCCTGATTCACACCTCTACTGTCCGTGGCTTCTGATGCATGCTGCTCAATCACCACTTTATCTCAACAGGATGGTCCTAGCCTACTTAGGTCTTTCCGCTATGAAAAAGTGTTCTGTACCTCAGATAATCCGTGCTGCCCTTTTATTTAGCTTTTTGATTTCTTTTACACACTCTTTAAAGTCATATGAGTACAAAATTTTGCAGTAGCCATGCATCATGGTTTGTTATCTGATATAATGAAGATTTATGACCATTAATTACTGTTTACTAATAATTGCAACCATTTTATTTGCCTTTCTGACTTGCCAAACATTGTTCCTACATTTTCAGGTAACTGTCAGCAGGGGCTTCAAGATCTCTTTACTGAGAAATATACTCAGGATTGTATAACTAGAATTGTTTATTGTTTTCCCTTCAATGTATTACTCTGCATGCCCCAATAATAAATTTAAATTACCATTTTATCACCCTTATCTGGTTAATTTTTAAATATAATGAACAGCATGGGCCAGCATAAATGCCTTTGCAATCAGACCAGTAACTTCTTCACATTATGGAAACTGAATGCCCAGTTCTATCTGTCATGACTGTACTTCAACACATTACTAATATATTGAAGGACTTTCCCTGTTACCTTGTTGCTCTTTATTCTCCATAGGAATCTTCTCATAGATTTGATGCTTTATGCACATCTGCAATTTCAGACACCTAACTTGGCAAAATATCCTTTGGAAGTACCTTCTGTAGACAATGGAGAAAGAGGAAACTTTCCCTAGAACAAACTCAAGCTATGACCACCCTACCAAAGAGTAAGGTGCAATAGAAACAGGTCTATAAAAAAAGTTAGTCATGATAACTCCATATCCATACCGCTTGGGTTATGGGAGATGTATTTCTGAATATCTGTGACTCAATTTTTTTGTATTGAATACTCATCATCAGCTGGAATAAACTAAGTTAGCTCTTGGAGCACATTTTTGGCTTTATCTTTATCTAAAAGGAATCCAGTTCAAACACACCAAGATCACTTCATGACAGTAATGAGGATGATTTGCTTCAAAAGCGTGCTTCAGAAGCGTACTTCAACTAATGCACTAATATAGAAACTTCTCACATGGAATAAGCTAGACTCCCATTCAGAATCACCCCCAGAATCACACCCCTGGTCTCTTCTGTATCTATTCACTCCAGAGATATTACACTAGGGTCTCACAGGTATTAATACACCATTTGATTGAAGGTTTCTAGAAATACCAATGCTAAGACAGACTCATCCTTGTTCTTGTAGTTGGTGGCTGCTCTATAGCTTTTGAGATTTCTTTGAATCCTTCCAAGTAAATCACATTTACATATGTATCCATTAATTTTATGATCCATTTTATAGTTCAAGTGCTGTCATTGTTCTGTTGCTATCAGTATCTGCTTGAGTTGACGGGATGCACCCTACAGCAGGTGATACAGGGATTTAATAGTTATATTTTCATTAAGATGAATTGTTATGGGTTGCTTTCATAGAAATAAATTATTATTAAATGTAGCATTTAAATCTGTAGAACTTCTGGTATATCATCTTAACAGTTAACATTTGCTTCATTATGTTTGTCCTGTATTGTCTAACAGAAGCCCGCCAACAGCAGGAGTCAAATATAATTTTTACTGTGATAATACCTCTCACTGACTTTCTTCCTTCTGCCACATTTCCATGGTATCTATTTTTCAGTCTCCCACTCATCCCACCCATTACTTTGGAAGGATGTAAGTATCAAGCAGAGACAAAAATTTCCAAGTTCAGTACTTATAATCACTAGTGCTTCTGAAGAGCTTTCCCTAGCAAAATCAACAAATAAAGAAAACAAAACTCTGCTCTATGTTTCTATTCTGCTCTAGTCCTTTGAACAAGCATGGTTGCTTAATGTCCAGGAGCTTCATGAGCTTGTGAATAACTTCTATTTCTCTTAATGCATCCTTCATGTTGTCCAAAGTTCTGCCATGTCTCTATTTTTTTTATTATTTTAAATATGCCTTAAACAAGAGGGAAGTATGATCTCATGAAAAAAAGAAAGTGGTATCTTCAGTTTAAATATTAGCACTTGTACCGTATTGATGAAAGAGTTATTGTATTGCCTTAGAAGTAAAAATAGTACAGCTTCAATGATTATGAAAAGATTTTAGTAAGTAAAATATCTTTGCCTTGAATTTTAGAGTGGAACATGTTTATCTGTCATTTTAGGATGGAACATAACTTCTACTCTCAAGTAGCAGTAGTGTAGATGGCTACAAGTCATCACTGTGGGGAAACTTAGAAATTAGAAACTATCGAAACAAGATATTTTTGAAAAAATGCATGGTAGATGAAAGTTTTGGAAAGAAAATTCTTTGTCCTTAGTGTCCTAAATTCTTTGCAATATTTCTTGGAAGAAATGGTTAAAAATTTGAATTAGAACTTTCCATATTCCCTATAATGATATGACTAAGAAAAAGTGATATAAAGTATGATTTCATGTTTATATATAACCATTTCTCACTGAGACATTGTCAGCAAGGTAGGAGGCACCTCCGTATTCTTTGGGAAGTAGGCAATAGAATGGGTTCCTTTGCTCTTACAGCACTGAAATACAGTCTGAGATAAGATGAAGTGAACTTCCACTACGCTCACTGGGTTATTTTAAAAATAAATTATACTTTATGATTGGAAGTGACCTCTAAAGATCACTTGGTCTAAATCCCATAGAGGAGCAACTTGGGTCAGGTTGTTCAGAGTTGTGCCCAGGTGAGTTCCTTTAAAACCTCCCTGTATGGAGATTCTATAATTTCCATGGACAACTTATTCCAATATCTCGCTGTCACCACAGTGATTTCTTTTTCCTTTTCCCCAGTTCGTGTTTCCTATGTCATATTCATGTCCATTGTCCCCTGTTCTAATATCCTTAGAGAGGAGTCTGACTCTTTCTTCTCTTGCATTCTGTGAGTGAAGACAGCAGTAAGATTTCTTTTCCTTGGACTGAACATGCTCTCTAAGCCTGTGTTCATATGATGTGTGTCTCAGTCCTATGACCATCTGATGTCCTTCTGCAGGATATCGAAGCTTTTTGTAGTGGGTATCCTACAAATGGACGCTCTATTCCAGACATGGTCTGTGAAGTACAGAATAGAGGGGAGGAATTACTTCTTTGACCTCCTGACTCCACTACGTCCTTTGTCATTCATTTCCCTGTCCTACTGGATGCTTGCAGTATATTATCCTGAGTTTTCCTTTTGCCACTAACATACTTGTTCAAGCCCTTCTTGTTACCACTCAAATTTCTCACAGGTTTCAACTCCAGGTGAAACCAGATTTGGTTTTCCTAACTCCAACTCTGCATGCACTATATTCATCATAGATAGTCCATCTTTGCTTCCATTTGCTGTGTATTTCCTTTTGATGTTTGAGATCAGGCAGGAATTTTGCGTTCATCTTTGCTGTTCCTCTGCCATGCTTGCTTGACTTTGAGGAGGTTGATGTACTTTGAAGGGGTTGTCCAGCTCTTTTGGCCCCCTTTGTCCTGCATGGCAGGTTTTCATTCTACTGTACTGTTATTAAAATTTTTGATCCGTTTGTGGTGGCACACAGATTCTTGAACAGGAGATTGGCATGTCTCATCAGAAAGAACATTTATACATACATACATATATGTATCTCTCTCTATATATAATCAACATAAACTCTCAGCTTGTACAGGAGAACTGTATTGTAGGCAAAACTGGAGTTTGCTAACCTCTAAGGTCTAGGAGATAATCCAAATTTTAAGGAGAAAAATGGAAACTTGAAAAGAGATATTAACTTTAAAACTGTTAAAAGTCACTAAAGACAAGTGTGTTCTTTTCATATGATAGTGAAGGAGAGTCCTGTGAAAATCACACTTTCTGAAAGCTACTGATAGTTCTGACTGTACCAAAAGAATGAAGAGATGAGTACACAGGTTAAATTGCTTGTTGCTAATTTTTACTTTCATCAGGTGTTAATATGTAGCTGTCCATCTCTGAGTGAACCGTGGTTAATAGACAACAATAAAACTAAAAAACTTAACTTTTTATCACTGATTACCAGGCAGCTGGCATCTAATTCAACATTGACTTTTGTCTTTCATAGTTCTAAATATTAAATCTTCAAATACTACTGGTTTTATTTTCTTGGTTATTTTCTTTGCTGTGTATATTTTTTCAGTAGTGGGCAGTTCATATTCAGTAGTTGAGTAACATATAAACCCTTCTAACTTCAGTTATTAATAGCTACTTTGTGTTTCAAGTTACTGAGATATTCTACTTTTACACATTTCAGGACTATATTGGGTATAGTGGGTAAAACCTGAAATTTTTTTTGCTGAGAAGGTGGAATTGATAATTTCCTATGCTTAAAGAAAAATGTTGGTCTTTATCAGCACAAGATGGAGTGTAGTTAATAATTGCTACCAAAGTTCATTCCTGAACAATGATTGGCTTTTTGTGATTGAATAGATATTTTCCTTCCTGGTAGTAATCGTTGATGTTATAAGTGATCATACTGCATTTTTAAAAGAGAAGTTATAAGGTTCTAGGTGACAACCATCTACAGTTTGTGTAAGTCTTCAGAAGGTCAGCTTTTTCTTTTATTTTTCCTAAATACCTTGAAGAAAAGACTCAGTATTAGCTTACCTGAAGCATTGTTTCTTTGTCAAATTCTTCATCCACACTGTAGCACTAGTTCTGCACCACAGCTGCTAAATCTTGAAACTGTTGTACTAGATCAAAAGAGGGGCAGCCCAGACCTGGTATATTCTGAGTTCTGGTTGAGCCGGAACCAGTGGGAAGAAAGGGAAACCCCACTGCAAAAACGCAGAATTATCTGAAAGTTTCTTCTTGTAGTGGCAAATTGACTGAAACTCTGAAGCACAAGGTATCCTATACTCCTAACTTTCTGACACACTTTTTAAAGAATCTACTTTTTTCTTCTGTTCTATTATTGTGTTGTACTTTTTAAATGATTCAATATGTTTTCAATAAGATAGTCTAATGATTATTCAGAGGACTTTATACTTATATATGTATAATAAATGTCTGTGCATGTAGAAATATAAATATATTTTGTTTAGTCATTTTCCAATTAATTATCTAAGCTATGTATTTTTCCTGTCACAAAACATCTTTCATATAGAGTAGAAATACCTCTAAATAGCATCAAAACAAAATTACCCTGAGAAATTATTTAAGTGCCACCTCCTTAATTGGTAGATCTCTTTCTATTGTGGCATTTGAGTGATTCCTGACACTAGTGACAAAAATGTTTTTAATTTGATTACCTCACTTCCGTTACAGCAACAGGGACCAGACAAAGAAAAAAAATGGATAACTTCAGTCTCCACATATGTTTTGAAGAGTCAGTATTACTGAGGGGTGTTGATTGATGAGATATGAAAACTGATGAAATTCAGGCTCCAGATCACATTCTTTCCTCTGATAAACTTTATAATCTAGGAAACAGAGGAAGGACCATAAACTTTGAGCATCCTCTGAAAGCAGCCTCCTTTGAACGCAGTGGGCATGAAGAGTCCAGTCATGAAAATAACAGGAAGTTATTTATTTTTATTTAATTTTTCTTATGAGGTTATTCTTTTAGAGAAAATGGGTGCTCTGTCAGGTCAGGGAGAGGAGGAGCTTAAGCTTGATGAATGTCAGGCACCAGCAGAAGGGGCTGTTTCAAGTGTTTTGCTGAGGTGTTGAGGACTGTGCTGTTTGAGATTGCTCTAGGCTGGCTATTTCATTCTTTTTGTACACAGCTGTGCTTTACATGGCTTTCACAACAGATGTAAAATCTTCTGTGTTAGAGGTCCTTTGCATGTGTGATTTATTTGCATATGGGCTGAAGCTCCCCCTTGTGATATTCCTAAAGGAGAGATTTGATTCCGTTGACACTTCATTCCATTATGCAGGACTTCTGACCCTGCCGGGATTGTCTGATGGCTCTTGGAGGGCATTTTATAGCTAGAACTTTATGATCTCATGTTATGAAAGGGTCTTTCAGTGGGAAGGAAATAATTTCATGTGGATATTTCTTGGTTTGCCTTTGTCTATGCTCTCTTTAAAATAAAGTTTTACTTTAAAGAACTTTGTGGGAGCATAGTCAAAAAGTTACTGTGAAATCACAACAAATTCCCACTATAAATCCAAGACCAGTACTCCAGCTTCTCTATCTCTAACACACCTATGTCATGTGGACTGCGTAACAAAATCTTCCAAGACAATTGAAACAATGCAACTATATTCATTGCTCTGGCAGTGGGGATTTGAAGCTTCCAAAGTCCACAATTGCTTGTTGGGAATATTACCTTTGTTGGGAATGTTAGTTTTAGTTATTAAATAAGAACAATTGTTGTTAAAGTAAAACATCTCTCTGATGGGTGAAGAAGGCATTTCTGCCTCACTGAAAAAGTCGGCATTTCCCACAGACTGGAAACATTCAATCTTGAAAAAAATGTGTTAACTACACACAAGTTCCCATTTCAAGTCTCCCCAGATTCCTCACACCAGGATTCTTATCCAACCAGTGCAAATTCCCCCAATCCCCTCCCAACAGCTTTGTCAAACACTCTGTTATTTCAAAGTCTCATATAAGATATGTTAGGAAACACTATCCATACCTGATGAAACTTGAAATAACTCCTACCTTTCTTACCGCTAGTAATTGAAAAATGTGTAGCAGAGTTGAATTGGTAGCAGCAACTGCCCAGTGCTTACAGAAAAATTCAGTGAAGTTTGCGTGGGTCATTTCATTCACCAACAAGCAATGAATCCCACACTTTGGCTCTTCATGAGAGCAGATTATAGCATTTAAAATTTAATTTTTCTGTCATTTCAACTCAAGTGAAGAAATTACTTTAATAATCTACCATTGCTCTGCTTTCCCTGGATCTATTTGAATTTTAAAGGGCGGTGTATTTGCCTGTTCATACACTCATCACAATTTTTCAGCAGGCAGTTGGAGTTCCTGTATAATGATGAATAACACTCATACATATAGAGACAGGTACCCACAGAACACTCAGGGCAGTGGGCCTTCATGATCTTTGCTTATAACCATATTTTGTCCTTTTTAGTTAAATATCCATTCTTCATATGCAGATTATCAAAGAACTTTACGAGTTGCTACAATATGGAATAATGGAGAATAAAATTTCTGGTACTAAAAAATGTGATCTCGTGTTTATGTCTGAAAGCTATGCTAGAAGAGCATTATTTGAGATGTAGCTTTAAGAACTTGAAAGTCAGGAATGACCAGACTTACAGCTGCCTGAATAATTCAAATTCTGATCATTTGCACTTTCTTTCTTTGCATTGAATGTGAGGTTTAAAGTCTGAAAAACAGTGTTGAATGTAGTGGTGCAGATATACAAAGGGGGAATTTAACATTGTGCAGACAAAGTGAATGCGGTGTTTTTTGAGATGTTGTCTTTCAATCTAGTGATTTCCTGAAACGTTTAATATTTTTTTTTAAAAAATTTATAGGGTTGTGAGTTAATTTTTTTTTTTTAAGGAAAGAGGTAAAATAAATAATCTTTTACCTAAGAAAAATATTACATGTCCTTAGCATTTATTGCACCCTGAAGTCTTCAACATATTACAAATAGTGGCTGGAGGACAGTCTAATACAGGTTTGTTATGCCCGCTCCTCAACACCTTCTTTGATATTTCCTAAGTATGTCTTTTTTGGCAGCTTTTTCCCAAGCTTAGAAAATAATATTCAAATAGATTAGCAGCCCACTAAAATTTGTTTGTACATTGCAAATAAGAGAAAAGAGTTTATCATATTCAGTGATTTTTATACCATTTCTAAAGCTTGAGTTTTTCATCACAAAGGAAAAGCACTTTTTCAACCTGAGTGAGTTCCCTTGCTAAATAATAGAGTCATAGAATCAGAGGATAGTTTGGGTTGAAAGGGACGTTTTAAGGTCACCTAGTACAACCCGCTCTGCAGGGACATCTTCAACTAGATCATGTTGCTCAGAACCCCATCCAGCCTGACCTTAAATGTTTTCAGGGATTAGGCATCCACCACTTCTCTGGGCAACTGTTTTAGTGTCTCACCACCCTCATCATAAAAATTTTCTCCCTTACATCTAGTTTGACTCTAGTTTAAAACCATTACCTTTTCTCCTCTTGCTACAGGCCCTGCAAAAGAAGTTCATCCCTGTCTTTCTTCTAAGTCCCTCATAAGTACTGGAAGGCCACAATGAGGTCTTCCTGGAGCCTTCTCCTCTCTGGGATGAACAACCCCAACTCTCTCAGCTCCTCTTTGAAGGAGACATGTTCCACCCCTCTGATCATTTTTGTGGCCCTTCTCTGGACCTCCTCCAACATGTCAGTGTCCTTCCTGTGCTGAGCACCCCAGAGTTGGATGCAGCACTCCAGGTGGGGTCTCACAAGAACAAAGCAGGGGAGCAGAATCACCTCCCTCAGCTGCTGGCCACAAAAAAAGTCATGTATGACACAGTCAATGCTTTTTCCTGCCTATATGATCTTTGATGCAATATTCTGCGTTGTGTTACGGGGCAGGAAAATGTTAGTCAATTACTATTCATCAGTGATCAAGTTCATGAGAGGTCAGAATGTATTTCCCAAACAAACCACCCTTTCAAAATTGTATTTATGGAAAAAAATCAATAGATCTTCAGGAATCATACTTGCAGAAGTGTGTAAACACTTCAGTTGCTATCCTCTGCATATGTCAGCTTCAAGAAGAAAGCCATTGCTCATTAGTGTGATTTTAGAACCTGTAATCATTCAAGGTAGATAAATACTGCAGATGACACCCTTTCTCTGTATAGTTATGTGTATATATCTAAAACTACTACTAATATTTGTTTACTGATTAAATAAATGTAAGTTACTGATTAAATAATTATGTAATTTTGAAATGTTAAAACTGTGTACATTTTCAAACACCATTATATTATTTATCTTATAAACAGGAGATTTGCAGTTCAAACCATGGAAAGTAAAAGGAAGTCTGAAGTGGCAGAGGTGAAGAGAAGCCTTTTATAGGGGTGAAAATTACAACAGGCTCTCCATTTCCTAATATTAGGGAATATGCACTTCTATTCTGTTATTTTTATTTGTTCTTTGATCTGTCCCTTTCAAAGCTGATGCAGGCCTGAACTAAGAACGCAGTGATTGGCCACATTATAAGGCTAAAATCACACTAGGAAGCCCAAGTAAAATCTTAAAAACTGACTGATTCAGTACAGCAGGGGATTTTTATAGTACCTAGACATTAATCTTTAAGTAAACCAATTTGACAATATCATGGAAGAAAACAGAGAGGGCAAAAAAGCATGATTTTCTAAAAAACAGATCGTTAGACTAGCCACATGTTTTTCTAATTGAAAATTATGAGATTTTGTTAGCCTAAGACAATAAAAGATGGAAGAGTGTATTGATAGCGAGATATTCTCAGTAATTTAAAATAATTCTTGGCAGTTGGTGCATTATCAAAGTCCACTTGAATTGTGTGAAATTACAGACAGTGATTAGGAGTGCTAAATTTTGTGTCACCTGCAGATTTCTGACTGATTGGTGTTTAGTCTCACATATCAGTTGTCTGTCTCATTGCCTGCCTGGAAGTGTCTAAGTCTGACTGACAGTGCTCACTGTCTCTTATTGTCTCTTCTGTCATCCCACCAATGAACACCAATTATTCCAGTTCAAGGCGGGAGGAGAGGATACCTTCTGTCCTGAGGTGGTTGCATAAGGAGTTTTTATTCTGTAGTGTACTTTCAGAAGTAACCCAAACAAACTCCATTAGAGAATTATATTTCCTTAGCACTATCTCATAAGGCAATGGCAAATTGAAGTTTTTAAGTTACAACAGGGAAAGATTGAAGAACTGTGAATATTTATTTGAAATGACCCCCATTGCGCTATCACAGTAGTATTGAAGCAAAATTCAAAGATTTCTTTTTTTCCCAAATGCCAAATATATTTACATTTTTAAACATATTATTTCATTACGTACTGGTCTTTTTTTGACCCAAAACCTTAGTAAAGGAAGAAAAAAACCCCTGGATTTAATGCACTGGGTTTTTTTACAGGAGGGAATTAAGGAATAATAAAATCAGGTTACCTTACTTTCTTGTTTGTTCAAAGCCCTTGGTCGAATTCCAGAGTACTGATCTTCAAAATAATTTTTATGAATTCTGTGGTAGACATTGTTCCATATGACAACAGTTTTGGAAACTATGTTTTAATGTGTCTGATGAAAAAAATATTGTGCTTCTAGCAGTGTATCTTCTTATCTACGTAATAAATTCTAGTATATATTCAGTAGTTAGATCTCCACAGTAAATTTATTTTGTTCCGAAAACAAATATATTACTTTTCTAAGTATTCACCTAAACTGCAAAAAAGTCACATTGTGCATCAAACCTGTTAGAGAGTACTTTATACAAAGAGCAATAAATGTTTGCATCTTCTTTTTGTAGTTGCTTCTTTTTCACAAGGAATTATTTCTATTCTCTACTAAGTTCTGTAACCCTCATGACCTGCATGCCCAGGTTCAGTTCACTGTCAATGAACCAGTTGTATATGCTGGCAATTTTTTGGTGATAACTGGCTATACCCGGAGGACAGACTTCCATTGGTTCTGTTCTAGTCAAGATCTTTTCTGTGATATTGCAGTGTTCCAAGTCAACTTGTGTTGTTGTTTGCAGAGTTAGTAAGTAGAGTTTTGCATTGTACAAGCCTGATAAATGTGAATTAAAAAAAGAAAAAAAAAAAGTGGAAGACTTCACTAGGTTGACTAGCACAGGAGAAACTTTACAGAGAAAAGCTGACTTAAAATGGAGATGGTGCATAATATAAAGGGACATTTTGTATCTTCTTGCCCAAATATTTATTGCACCTATTTAGCTTAAATTTATATTAATCCTTTGACAGGTATATTGCATGACAGTACAGTTTTATATTACTGAAAATAACCACAGGGCTATTTCATTTGCTTATGAGTATCCTTATTGTGTTCCTCTTTGTGGATATTTACATGTCATGTAAAAATAACTGTTCCAGTTAGACACATTACTTATTTGTTAATGTTCTGACCAAAGGGATTAACTAAAGGTTTTGCACATCTTTCCAGCTTGGAGGAAAAAGTGTTAATGGTGTTCATGTTTTTAATGCAATTTTTTTTATTTACCGGAAAGTGTGAAGTCCTCCTTTCCTAAACACCAGGGGAATGCAACAATGAGAAACAGCTTCAAATCATGACGCCGGCTTTTTTAGTTTTCATTCTGCACTAAAAGCCTAATTTCAAGTTTTCTCTGTAGAAGAAGCTTTCTGGCATAGAACATATGCCCCAGAGTTTTTGTCCTTTTTCTACTTGGTTTTCACCTTAAAAACTGACCTGCCTTGTTCATGCACAAATGTGAAACATACTCTGCCCAAACTGATGCTCACTAAAGCTGTTATTTCCACAGAGATCATACAGTTTCTCAGTAGAAAAAGCTTACAAATAGGAGTTTTTCTAAGGCTAGATGCAACCTATGACTCATCTTTAACTTCACTGTAGTTAAAAAAAATTATTAGAACTATTGAGCATAATAGCGACTGAAGAAAACAGCATGTGTTTGTAGTTTTTTATTCATTCTTTTAAGCCTTTTAGGATTTATCATTGTAGGATACACCAACTGCAGATATAGAATATCATGAATGCTAAAGTTATTCTTACCTTTGTATGTTTTGGATTTCTTCTCAGACCTGTATGATAAAAGATCAAATTATACAAATTCCTTTTTATATCAGTCAAAAAGTCTCATTAAATTATGGATATATAGATTCTTAAGTGAATAAGGAAGTGCCTTTCAAACATTGTTAATACAAATTAAAACACTTGATTCTTTTCTAGAAAGAAAATTACTTCAACCCTTAAAGTTTTACTGTCAAATTCATATTGAAGGTACAGAATTTTTTTTAACATTATTAGCAATGTCATTTGTTTGGTATGGGAATCACATTTTGCAATAAAGCTGGCTATTTCAGCTGATCAAATTTTCAGAATATTTTCAGACATTCAAGAGTTTGATGTTTGAAAGTATTAATCTCATCATCTGATGTTTGTCTTGTCACATTCACTGTCTGCATGCTAATAGTTTTAGAAGAATTTTATTAGGATGGATTAAAATCACAAACAGAAGTGAATTATAAAGGAAAAAATAGATGAGATTCAGAAAGTATGAAATCAGTTGTGCAGAGTTCTACTGATTGGAGCATTGATCCTGGCACCTTTCTCTAAAACCTCTTGAATTTCAAAAGCTTAAAAAATAATGTTGACATTATCAACTCTCAGAAGGCATGAACAATTAGATGCTGTTCACCTAATATTTGCATCCACAGTGTGTGGAATAAAATTGGTTGGATTAATCTATTCCTGAAAAATCAGGAATTTTTTTACTGGTTTGGTCAAGTAGATGTGTAGTGCTCAGGTCTAGATCTGTCTAAACTCCATGGTCCTAAGGCTATTTTCGAAACTAAATGATTCTCTGAGTCCTTGCAGGAGCAGATTAATAAAGATGAATACTCCTGACCTGGTGAGAGGCTGAATAAATAATTAGGTCCATTTCTAGGACTTTGTCATGGATAATGGAGATTTTCTAGAGGTTGTAGGGCTGAGGATATAAAACGGTCTTCTTCTTTTCCACATTCCTCATGGCAATGGTTTCCTGCTCTGTCTGCCATTTGGAGATTACTTTCTGCCATGACAGGAAATTGTGAAATTCCTTGCCTTGCCTTCTGCTTTTGTGCACTGTTGAAAAATAAGGAAGACATAAACATACTTACACACATGGGCTTTTGTGGGCTCCATGCTATGATAGTCCTCTTTCCGTATAGTCGGGAATGTACCATAATTATTACTCAACAGTTACATTGCTCTTGGACTTACAGAGGGATTTTGTCCCATGCCCAATGACTCTTTATCTATATAAGCAGAGAATAAAAAACATACAAACCAAGAAACCTATTTTCCATGATCAGTACTAAAATTTAAAAGCTACAAAAAGAGATAAAATAAAACTTTCATGTACTATGACCTACTTCTCTACAAGCTAGAATTTTAAAAACAAATATATAACTTTATATCTCAAGTTCTGGAGGGTTCTGAAACCTTTACAGCCTGAGCTTGTGTTGAGTTGATGTGTTCAGGAGGCTGTCAAAGTAAATATGTTTACAAAGCATATGTGAATGCCGATAGTAGTAATATGTCACATGAGAAAAATGGAAAATGGAACCTTAGTAGAAGTTAATTTCTTATTACTGCTTTCAAAAAGTAATATTTAAAAGCAGAAATGTGAAATCACAATTCAGTTAGAAAGATCGAAGTTTTAAATTGTATATTTAAATCCTCCTATATTTCTATCATTTTATAGTATAAAACCCCAAATGAATAAACCAAACAAACAAACAATCCCCTCTCCATGCTCCCCCCGCCCCGCCCCAGTTCCAGTGACTAGATTTCTGTCTATTTTTCATTATAAAAACTTAACTTTTTGTGATGATCTGAAAAGGAGGTGTTAACTGATGAGATGTATGTCATTCCTTTGATTTACACTGTTAGAAAGAAGATTTCATGACATGCTGGTTTGATTCAGCTCTCTCAACAGCCTGTAAGAGATAAGGAGGTTGTCGGAAAGATATTACTGGAACTGAGGAACTACTTTTGAAGTTACTCTGAGCTGACAACTAATGAGAAGCTTTTTTTGATAACTTACCCTTTAACGTATTTAGATGTTACAGTTATTTTTAGTTTTGTTTGCAAACTTGCAGATTAAGTGTGTCTTTGTTTGCTGTCTGTAATATAAAATCTACCCTACCACCAAACAGATAGTTTTTTAATTCCCCTTTTCTGTTTCGTGGGGTCAGATTTTGTTTGTTATTTTGTTTTTCCAGTGTATATCTTCTTTACTGTGTGTTACGGGTAAACAGCAGTGTTTCTGCATAGTGAAGGTGACAGGAAGTCTGAACTCAAAACTGAGGTGTTAGAGTGATTGCAGTGAATACATCTGGCATGACAGGCAGAAATACTTTTTTTTCTCAAAATGATAAACACATTTTGTAAGATAAGCATGCACTTGTATCTGAGGAGCTCATAAGGTGATGAAGAGTTCAGTTAAAAGTGTTTCTCTGATAGAAGTTATTTATATTTGGCTGAAGTTACATGAAGAAGTGGCAACTGGGTTTGCCTCCAGATGTACTTTTTAGTAATCCTTGATTTATTTTTTTTTTAAATCTCCTGAACAGGGTAGTTAAGATACTTCTGATAACCATGATAAAATGATATAATAATGCCATTTGATGCTCAAGGCACTGTGACTTGAAAAAAGCTATTTTTAAAGACTTAGAATTGTCATTCCAAGAATCTATAGGAATTGAGGTAGTCAAGGAAAATATAAGTGAAGAAAACACGAAGTTACACAAATAACTTTGTTTCAATGTTCTCACTTGTTATCTTCTTAAGGTAAGTTGCTGAAGAATTTTCTCTTCTCATTCTAATGAGTAAATGTATTTGTTAATGTGACGTCAACATTTTTAACTAAATGCAACATTTAGTTAAAAAACAGGTGTTAGACTTTGTCTGTGAAAACCAAGACCTAGCTAAATGATTGCAAAAGCCTAGTACTTACTAGCCAGTCCTACTCAAGTAGTTTTGCCACAGAGGAAGATGGAATGTGAGGTTCTTGTTCTGGTCTCACTAAAGTGTGAGAGCTCTCAAAATGGAAATTTTTGGACACCATGTCTGTTTTCAGTAAAAGATCCTGGACTGAACTATGATGGAGTTAGTACTAAAGCAGAACAGTCTCCTTCAAATTGGTACATGAGATATTTCATCAGTTTGGTAATACATGGCAATAACCCATTATTTAAAAATTAGTGTAACTAATGACCCTTTGGAATAAACTGAGGGCTTGGGTTCTGACCAGTCAGCTGGGATTTCCATAGACTTCACTGGTCACAGAACCAAACTATCATGAATAGGATGGTACAATCTTAATTTATTGCTGAACTGTGAAATAGGTGCTTGCCACAGTATATCCTGGGACACTGAGGGGCATGGCTTTACAGGGAATGACTGCCAGCCTCCCTGGATAGGTGCCTTTTCCTCCGAAAGAGGACAGAAGTTGAGAGAGGAAATGGTACATGGTCTCACACTTTGTCCCTTACATGGAGTCTGGAAGTAGATAAGGATCATCCAGTGTCCCGCATTCAATTTAAGCCACTCCTTGGTCACAGCCACTGACAGGCCTTAGAACTTATGTTTGGCTGGTGATAAGAAATTGAAGGAATGGGTATTCCTACCACAGGCCTGAAGTTTCTCTCCTGTAGTTTTATTTAATGGCAGACTCCACTGGCAGACAAAATACTTCTAAATAGTGGTGAGAAAAACCACAATGCTTACAAGTGTCAAATTAGGAAAAGATCAAACATTGATTGTACAATACATAAGAAATCCTCATGCAATGCAAAGTATTCTTACAGAAAACCACTGATGCTAAGAAAATTATTCATCTCAAGAACCAGAACTTTAGTTGTTGGTTAAATAAAACTTTGAAAATTTGAATGATACACACATTGTGCTTATAAACTTCATTCATCTGTGTGGGAGAAAAATAGACTTTTAACAGGCATTTTTTGCTCATTCTACTGGAGTATCAGTATTAGCCATTATGAGATTTGGGATAGTTTGGTGCTCTGACTTAGAATGGCAGATTTTCATTTTTCTGTTTTTTAAACCTGCTAGCCATTATCATTTTATCTATTTTGTCCACTGTCTCCATCGTTTTGCAGAACTTGTGCACAAATAACAGACTTTGGGGTTACAGTGTGTGCCAAACTCACTAACTATTCTACCTCTATCAGCAGTGGAGACATGGTATCTGGTTGCAGAAAGTAAACTCATTCCCTGAAAAGATAGGGCAATACTTACCATGCTTTGACTTGCAAGACAAGCTCACTTTACTTGTGATGATGAACTAGGAACATCAACTGAATTTGCGTAGACAACTTGAAACTTGAACTAGTGCCTCAGTTATTAAAAAAAAAAAAAGAAAAGGCAATAAACCACAACTACTGTCTCCTGTTCCCACAGAAAATTGCCCTAATATCACGTCCTTAATTCTCTATTGAAATTCCAGGCCTTACATATGAGATAATTTTCAGTTATTAAAATGGAATAGAATTTTTTTTTCACTGGAAACTGTTGGTATCTAAATAATAAAGATCTTATTTTGGCCTCTTTGAGTGTTCTCAAGAAGACATCTTTTGTTATAATGGTAATACCATGGCAGATAAAAACAGAAATATCAATCTTAACAGAGTATTAAGGCTGAACATTGATTATGATCACTTAAATCTCAGTATGTTAAATTATTTTTAGTGTTCATGATTTTATGAGAATATTCATCTTGAATGCTTGTCTTGTGTGATTAAGTGAAGTTGTTATAAGTTTAATTGCTCTTACTGAATTTCATACTATAGGAACAAAGCTCTAAGTACTGTAACAGCCACTGAATGGTCTATCAAATATAATTTGGATTATTCAAATAATGAAAACATATGTTGCTCCTCCGAAAAATTAAGATGATTTAGAGTTGTACCTGCTTAAAACTTTCTTGGATTCCTGCAGAAATTTGGTTAATTATGTGCCGCTTGAGGTATTGTTAGGTGTAACTGATACTTAATGATGGTATGGGAATTAATAAAAGAGACTATTGTCATTGGCTTTGCATAGCATTCCAGCAGTGTGTATACACTCTGTTTTCAAATTTACATTCCACAGTCCATTTGACAAATATTAATATGAATCTTTATCGGATTCCATTTTCATTCTTCCTTATTATTCCACTTTTTGGATTTATATTACATTGCATAAAAATATATGCTTATATTGGCCTTTATAGTACATTTCAATCCTAACAGATCTTAAAAGCAGCCTGGAAGCTTACTGCAGTAGGGTGACTAGTAAGCCTTCACTGACACGTAAAACATACTTCCAAAAAAGAAAATCTGTAAAGAAATTGTAGTGACAAGCTTTTGGTTTTAGCTTGTTACACAGCAAAATTAATTTTCTGCCCCAAGGCTGAGACAGTACAAACAGTGTTAATGTACTGATTTTGAAAATGCCTTGGCTTAGTCCAAAGAGAGTTTCATGTAGAAAAGTCACTGACACAGCCACTTATTTGACTGCATCTTTATGACAGCAAATTAAGTCATGGAGGTATCATAACAATGTAAAAATTGTTACACCCAAGCAAAAAATTTAGTTACTTTTTAACAAAATACAGCCATATTGTAAATATTTGTATAGTGACTTGAAAATAGATCAAAATTTGCACTTTGTTTTTGCACTACATAGCACTATTTTGGTATCTAAGGAGACAGTGGAATAACTTGAGTGATTAAAGCCCAAGTCCTACTGATTTGGGACTCAGTCCATGGTAGCCTGTCTGCTTTTTTATTCCTTTTTTTTTTTTTTCCTTTTCACTACAATGAGTGCAGAATTCCTAGTAAGATTGCTAGGGCTACAGTATAACGCATAACAAGCACACCATGTTACAGTGATTGCTAAGGAAATAGGTCTGTGAAAGAAAAAGCACAAGGAATTTCTTCATTGGATGACTAGTGTATACTGAGATTTCTAAAAATTGAGATCCCCATTGCATTAGTGAAGTCTAATTATACTTCTCATATATTTATAGTTTGTAATGCCTTTAAACTGCTTATCCAAAGAATATGTTTTAGCACATTTCTTCCCAGTCTGACTATACTGCATTTTATTCAGACTGTAGTTCGATTAAGAGATATTCATAAATCTAGTATCTGTGAAGCTTCTGCACTTGATGATGCTAAGAGTTCCCACATTTAGAACAACTCTGTCAACAAGTTCTCTTGCTTTTTCATTTCTTTTTGAGAAGTTCAACTTTCACATTGGATTTCTGTATCAAAACCTATCTAGGATATCCCAGTGTCCTAGTTATAGTGGCTGGGACCAGTTTATCACTGTGGGAATGTAACTGGAACTGTGTATTCCATACCCTCTCTGCCATTTATCATGAACTGTTAACGATGCATTGTTCGCAGCAGCTGCCCAGGACACACCTGACACCTCAGGCTATGAACTGTGTCCATGGGAAAACAGAGATAAGAAGGTTCCCTGTCTTCACACTAATGATTCAGGTGTGATAACTCCCCTCCAGGAGTCATTAACACCTTCACACCCAACCTGAGGGGTCATGTCTGCTAATGGGCCATCAAGTAGACCAAAAATATCCTGTGACTCACTGAGTAAATTGCCCATTGTGAAAACCCTCACCCTGGGAGAGGTACTGGGTGTTCCTATCTGAACTGAAGCATATATAAGCTTGGGGTTTTGGAACTTGAGGCACTCACTCACTCGNACCCAGTAATCAAATAAAAATTATAATTTCTTCACGAACTTTTTACTTCCATCCTGTGATTTTTTTTATCTGTTCATTAGAATCTGTCTTACTGTAGCAGTGAGATTTTCTACTGGTTTCAGTGATCCTGCTTTGCTAGTCAGTTCTGACTGTCATTAACTTTATTTTACTCAAAAAAACCCAAAAAACCCTCCATTTACTTTGCATGGAGAAATCATACATTGTTAGGGTTTAATGACTTTTAGATATTTCTGTTTGAGGAAAATTACTTAAATGGGTAATGACCAGATCTTAATTGCTGGTCTCTGCTTTTCAAAGTTACTTTCTTTTCCCACTGGAGACTGTGCAGGAATGGTTACATTAATAGGATTATTCCATACTCTACAGACATATTAACCAACAAAAAATACATAGGGACTTAGAACTGAGAACATGACTCTTAATTAGGCATAAAATCATATCAAGCATAACTCAACTACGAGTAGTGACATGGCAAAATAGTCCAATGTAGGACTTACTCACAAAACAACATAAACAAAAGACAGTAGCTTATTTTACCTGCCTTGACTTCCTTTCTCCACCTGATGAGCAGTTGTATTTCATATGGCCTGGAAACAAATTAGGTGTTTTTAAGCTTGTGATCTTACCTTTATAATTGACATTAGTTTTAGTCCATTTAACTTTTATGTCCAACTTACTCGCATTACTTGTTTACGTATGCTATGTAACTGTGAATGAATATGGCCTACGAAGTGTTGGAAAAGTCAAAAAAAATCATATGTATAGGCATCATTTCTCATACATTTTGTGCATAATTCATTGCCATTTATTCTTTTGGTAAATGTTGAAACAGAACAGCATTCCTTGTGAGTCTAGAAACTTTCTTAAACACAAAGCTCTTAGAAGTTTCTATCAAAAATCTTCTTATGTAAATTTGTAAAGATACATGCTTAGAATGCATATCAGTATTAAAGAAAGATATAACATGATGTGTTGACCCCCTCAGTGTGTTAAGGACAGTTTGCAAATCCAGGGACCTGTTCTCATTTCATCCAATAAAAAACTATTGTTATAAAAATCTGTTTGTTTCAAATTCAGATTGCAGCACTGAAGGGCACAGTTCAGCTTTCACTGATAAACTGAATAGAAAGGACAAAGAACTGGGCAATGACCCTGTGAAATATACTCCGATTTAACTGTACTGTGTGATAGTGGATTTTGTATAATGTAATTCTTGAGGTTTGTAAAGATATTAAAGAGAGAAAGTGTTTTGCTGCTAGTTATTTCACTTTATTTAACTGATAGTTATTTTATTTAAGTCCAATTTACTTTCGACGACTTTGTCTTTGTTTTATAATTCTTATTACCTTCAAAGAAAATAACAAATCAACCAGAACTATCATTGCCATAATTGACCATAGTTATTTATCTGAACCTCTCTAGTAGTTTGTCCTCTCCCATAATTTTCATCTAGCCTGAAAAAAGTCCTTGAGTTAGTATACTGCATGGTTAATATTTAAAGCATTGCTGTGGTGGAATTGTAGCATACTAAATAACCTTGATAAACATGTTCCCCTCGCCTTTTCTTTATGTGCAGAAGTCTAATTTTGAGCTGAGAATGCAAGATTTAGCTGATTTCTTCATGACTTCTTGTTTTGAAAGGAGTTGATTAAAAAAATTTTTTAAGTTCACTATATTGATTCAAAATATATTATTTTTATATATTCAAAATATTATTGTCTTCAATTC
>VWZG01007288.1:45264-108562 GCA_013396735.1 Grallaria varia
GTCACAATATCTGCAGTATGTTCAGACCTTAAGTGCATATGTTTTTAAAAGAGTATTTTACAGATTTCTGTAAAGATCATAGATATGCCTGCAAAGTAGATCCACAAAGTGTAAGAAAGATTCTGAGATCTTTGGAAAATAGTTTGTTATTGTTTCTTTGTTGTTTCGAGAATTAAAAAGCATCATTAAAATAGAAACACATAGAGATACAATGTTTTAACTTTTTCTTCTTACATTTATCTAGAGTCTCAATAATATGGATCCTGTTAGCAAGAAATAAATGCCTTTAAAACGATACCTTATCAACATTACAGGGCATGTAAATTTTAAAGAAAAATTTAGCATCAAAACAGAAGAAGTACAATTAAAGAATGTAAAATATATTATGCCAGAGAGAAAAAAGACCCGTACTCTGACATTTGAAGTAGGGTTGCTAGTCATGGTTTTAATTAAAAAATGAGCCTTTACGAACTCACTCAGTTGCTAAGTCATAAAGCACATTTTACTATAAGAAATTTCACTTGAACTTAGGCAAACGACCATTGGGTTCACTCACATTATGGAAGCTTTTTCATTTTTTAAATTTCAAACACAATTTTGTATGTTATTTCTCTAACACAGCAAAATAAGGCCTTGAGTATTGTACTATATTTTAATATTTTTCATCCAGTTTCACCAAAACTACTACTTTCTTCTGGAGACTCAGTCTATATGAAATGAATATAGCTTGGGAAAAGGTTTTCTTGAAGGAGCAAATAAATGCCTAATAAAGCAATTAGGACTACATTGGGAAGGGTTTCTAAGTTCAGTGTCTTAAGTCAGTTGGCCCATTTGAAATGTAATGGTTTTTGTACCTAAGTAGATTTGTTGTGAGTACCAAATTGAGAAAGATCTTTCGAATTACCTGGTTGCTATGAATGTATTCAGTTATCATAACATAACATTGTATCCAAAATACAAAGAAAACTGGGGCTGGTAGGGCATTTTTCACAGAAATCCAAGTGACTATAGATAGATAAATTATCACGAGTAAATGAACATGCCACAAAGAAGTGATTGAATAATTTCAATATTTAAGTTTCTGTTGAACTTGTTGACAATATAGTATCTCAAAAAAAAAAAAAATCAGCAAAGGTCATACGGATATATTGACTGAAAGTCATCTGAAGACTTATTTCCAACTGTTAAATGCCATTTTCAGTGACACTATCAATGTAAGAGTCATGTTCAGTGACTCATTTCACAGACACCAATGTCAGATGCCACAAGAAACTCTAATCTCCTCCTAAAGCTGGGTTTATTTTTGACTTTTTGAGAGTAATGCAGTCTCATCAACTCAACTTGCTTAATAGTCTTGACTGATGCATCTGCACCAAACATTTTTCTCATATTTGCTTTTATATATTTAACATAGTATTAAAATGTTATGCAAGGTGACTTCTATTGATTTATTTTTGCAAATGTATTTCTGCTCTTCACCTCAGTTTGTGTAAGTCATGCCAACCTCCATGTTTATCCTAGAAAACTGACAAGGTCATACGATAGTACGGCCTTGAGCATTGACACCACACTGTTTAAGTACGCAGGTAGCACAGTGCCTGCTATGATTTTGTCTAGGGCTTATTTGCCTAAGTAATGCTCATCCATGATTCAGCATAAGCAACTACCAAGACTATTCACAGGATACAATTTAAAGGCAACCGTCCTGTTTTGTACATCAAAGAATTTAGCTGGACAGAAATTACCTCTTCCACACTACTGTGCATGGGACTCGGAGAATGTCTCGTGCTCTGTTTTGGTTTTAAACATAGATATAGTTTGTGCAAACATCTGTTAGTCATGCTGCCAGTTACCAGTTCTAAAAATTAGTCTTGAATTTTGACTTCTTTGAAGTAACATGGATTTTCATAAGGGAAGGATTTTAACTTTTGTGTGTTAACCCAGTCAGTTTATTCTGAAATTTGCAGTAATACCCTGCCTATCTTGTTTCATAGTTCACTCTTGAAGTAGAACACCTTCACAGTGTTTGGTGTCAGCCAGCAGATGGTGCAGTATTCCCTTCCATTTCTGGGCTTTGTCAATGTCTGGAATTGGTTCATTTCGTAATTGATTCACCTGTCTGCAGTTTACCTTTGGAGACCTTTCAGCACTGCTAGCACATTATCTCGGGTACTTCATTTCACCAGATCGTGACTGAAAAATGTGAAGTAGCTTCAGAACCATCTTCCAGGAGCCTTGGAGGCCATGGGACAAAGGATTTCTGGTGGTTGACCTCATCTTTTTAGACAGTCCTCTCCTCCAAAACTGCTCATGGTCCATGCTCCTTCTCAGGTGCATTTGGAGATGTTAGAGAATGTTTCGATTTTCCACTGTAGTAGTCCTGAAGTTAGGGAAGATTGACACATTGTGGCTCTGCTTTCTCTAACTTGTTTCAGGAAGATTTGATTGAATAACTTCTCCGTTGGTAAGATGCTAGACTTCCTGGCCTAGATATACAGTGTTCATCACAACCATCCCACTGTTTTATAATATCTTTTTGGATTCTGGATGGTTATCTGGAAATGTTCAATCATTGCTCTTTCATGGGGAAGGAATGTCATTTTCATACATGGGAAATTGAACCTAACAAGCCTATCGTGCTGGTGAACAGATTCACAAGAGGATATGCCACTTTAAAAGTTGAGGAAAGAGTTATCATTCAAAAGACAATCAGTAATGCAATCATTTTGTGAACATATGCAGCTTCTTGGCACTTTCTGAAAGTACCTTGGTCTTAAACATCAGTAAGGGTTTAATCAGTTTCCCCCTTGAAGAAATCCTGTTAATCAGTACAGAGCTTAATCTAGTTCCTGTGGCTCTGGAGAAACCACAAGATAGGTCAGACACTTTTTATGCATGCTTGACTTCACCTTACTGAAATGTGAGTTTTTCTAGCGTGTGTATTCTGGGAGAGTAAAGAATTCATATCTTAAAGAAACATACAGATCTTAAAAATATTCCAGTTACTGGAGGAACCTTATCAATTAACCCTGGGCGGGGNGTAATATCCTAAATAGTATTAAATATTGATGTGATGACTTTCTACATGAAATACCATTAAAATGCTTATACTGAGCAAAATGTGCTGGGTGCAAACTAAACAGTTTTATAGCTCAGTTGGGTTGTTACTTAGTTATAGTGACTCTAGAAGTATACAGTTAGAAATCCTGAGTAACTGGGTCACCTTTACATATATTTATTCCTTAATTAGGCATAATCACTATGTAACAATCAATTAAGAACTATATGCTAGATCTTCTAGGAAATGAAGGAATGACTAGTAGTCTGTGCATCTTGCATTTGTCACTTGATTTTTAAAATGGATTGGTTTAGGTCTGGCAAGAAACTGACTAGATGTCAGTGTTTTGAATTTTAAACTGATAGTGTTGTGTTGATTTCCTTTTAGTAACAAGTTCAGTAAATGTGCTGATATCACAAACAACCCCAAAAGTAATCACTTACTTTTCTGTATTTTATGTAACACAATTTGCTAGTACAAATGAATCTCTCATTAAAATAATAAAATAATCTAGATCTTACTATATGCATGCAAAATACTGTCGATCTCAGCTTCTGTGTTTCCACTGGACCAGCGGTGAAAGTAGTATAACCAAAGGTAGCAAACTCAGATTCATCCAAAATTAGGGGAATTTCAGTAAGCAGAAACTTTTATTTACCTCCAGTCAAGAATTCCTAGGTAGACCAACTTTTCCTGTATATTTGCATAGTCATAAATGTGATTTGGCCTTAATATTAGTCAATTCAATTACCATAAACTGCAGTTACAAAATAATTCATACTTTTTACTTTCCTATCTTACATTCTTTTTTCACCATATTGGTAAATAGTTTCATTTCGTCAGCCAATTTCAAGTCTTTGCAACATTCCATAGTAACTACAATTCTGAGTAATACTTTTAATTTAAAATTGTTGTGACTTGTGATAATATACTTAGCAGTACCATTTCAGCTAATCCCCATGGCACTCCACCATTAGCCTTTTTGCTACTTCTACTGTAACTAGCTTTTAGTTCATGAAAGAACTTCATTTTGCCTCCTCTGGCTACTAACTTCTCCTGAAAAGGACTCTATCTAAAGCATTTTGAAATCCTAATTCAATATCTACAGAGACAGATATCCTTTATCTGTTATTTTCTTAACTTAAAACTATGCTGAGTCTGCAAAGTGCAGTCTACAAATTCCTGCTCTGAGTCTACCAAGCTTGTTTCATAAGAGCAAGAGATATATAAAAACTTTAATTTAGTGTGGTAAGCTAGGTTTTCAGTTCTTGCTGAATTTATGAGACAACCAGTAAATCACTGAGACCTTGTGCATTTAGGATTTGGATGATACTTCTGAGAAGTATAGATTCTTTTTAGAAAATCAGCATGAGCAGGAGGCTGTTCTCACTAAGAGAATTATTCAAATGCTGTGTGAGTCAGTAAGATTATCGGTATAAAAAGTAATTAACTAATAGACTATGTCATCCTTCCTGTTTTGTACAGTTTTCCTTGGTTAACAGTGATATAATCCACAAATACAGTTACAACCTAAAATTTTGCAGATTGGTGTAAAATAGGTAGAATACTTTTTCCTCTGGCAATGCTCAGAAATCCCCCATGGCAGCACATTTTTTTGAATTTCTGAGCAGCATGTCTGTTCCTGTAGGGAACTATCAGTAAGCTGTTACCTTTGCTCAGAATAAGGAATAATGGGAAAGGTTTAAAAAAAGAACTAGCTTAATCCCACTTATATGCAGCAATACATTTGCTGCTTTTGTTGCAAAATGCAAATATTCCCTGTTTGGATTAACTTTGAAATCATGTAACATTTCCAGTGTAAGATATTAATGTAGACTCACCTTAAATCATTTGAAGGAATATCTCTTCCTCTTTTCTGTTGGGGAGAGTGATCACACTACCATTATTTTACTCTATTTATTATTGCCATTCTACCCACTTTCCTGCCTAGAGATAAAGGTCAAGAGTCAGAAACTGATAGGAACTGCATCATAGAATGCTCTTAGTGTAAAAAAAAAATCACTATTCTAATTTGCTTTTGCAATTTCTAATATATTTTTAAAAAATTATTCTGTGTGAAAATGCAAATGACATGTTTTGAAGCCTACACAATTTCTAACACCATAAAACTGCCAGGTTTTCACTACATGTGTGTGTCAGACATGACAAAATTGGATGAATGGACAATTCTAGTTGTGCATTACATTGTAGAAGGTTTTGTGGCATTTTATGCTATGGTTTAATTCTTAAAACAAATTATATCTTCAGAGAGTTGTTTTCCCATGGATACCTTTTTATATGTGCCTTTGCCCTAATGCTCTTCATCTCTGATTTTTGTGCTTTGTGTTGTTTTTTATTAAAACCAAATAATTTCAAGTTAATTTGACAGACAGCTTTGCATGAATAATTGGCAAAGAGAAAGGAAATGAATGCCAAAAAGTAAGAAAACAATTATTTGGCCACTAGCTTCCCTAATGGGATACAATTAGTTGACACTCTTTTCTGATTTACCTTCAATATTCTTTAAAAATACCATGAATGTTAGGCTTCATCCTTTTAAAATGGTAGCCACACTTCTTTGAGCCAAAGAATATTTATTTCCACAAAGGCAATTTTAAATTTGTTCTTTACATACTGCATTTTATGTGCTTTGTGGGCATGAAAAACTGGTTTACTCTTCTTCTGAGGTTTAAAATGAGCTTCATACTGCACAAAGTAAATAAATGAAGACCAGTATATCTTCCTCAGAAGGGAGTGGGCGAGTCTTGCAACCAGCCCCTTACTGTTCTTGTACCTTCAAACTCAGCCTCAGAGAGGGGCTATTAATCGCTGCCTTGTCTCCTCCCCCTGCCTGGGTCAGTCTTACCATCCTTGCTTTCCTTTTCAGAGAAGAATTGTCCACTGGTGTCTGATAAAGTGTCTGAAAATGGAATGTTTCTTCTTCGCCATGATAATTCTCTGCACGTTTTATAATGAAGGAATGGAGCTTGTCCTCTCCTTCTTGCTGGGGCCTAAATGCACCTGTAGTGGGGTTCTTAGATGCTGCAGCTGGGATTGGAACTTAATCTACCACCAGGCTATGGACCCCAGAGACATGACTTCCCATTCACCGCTCAGAGTAGGTGTATGTAACAAATATAATAGCACATGGCTATTATAAGTGCAATTATATATAATTGCAATTATATATTATATATATAATATTATACTTTTACGCATCACATAATGCTCATATTAGGCAATCCTAAAAAAGAGAGATTAATAAAATGTAGAGAAATAATGCCCCTCTATCTTAATCTAGAATTTCACATTTATTGTGCTTATGGAATGCGTAAAACATGCTAATAAATCATGTAAACAGAAAAGCAACTGGGTGTGTCTGAAAACATGTCAGTAAGCCTTTGAACAGTAAGAAGAATGTAACTAGATAAGCATGCATTCTGATGTAGCAGAAACACTTTTGTCTGCCACTGAGGTAATCCTGTGGTCCATTTTTCGCTTCACGCAAACAATTCTCAAGTACATTCCACATTTGTCAGAGTCATGTTTACAGAGTCTCTTCTCGGGGTGCTTCATTTTCTATTTATAATGCTTGCCATCAGTTGAAAGAAAGCAGTCCTTGAAGTGTAGTCTATAGCCATTTGCCATATTGAAAGAATAGTATATTTTACATGCTTTTTTAGTAATCAGTTGACTCAGATAATTTAATGTGATCAGAATCCAAATAAAGAACAAGTCAGCATTTAATTTCCTTTACTTTTTTCAGTTTAGTATATTCCTATATGTCAGTTTGTCCCTGTTTTTTCCAGTAGTGAATCAATGGGAATAAAATCTGTATATTTTATTTTAGGGCAAATTGATGATAATAACAGGTGAAGTCTCTCAACTGCCTCGTGTAGTAGCATTAATGCTTTCCTATCTATACGAGAGATATCTCATACATTTTAAATAGTTTTTGCCCTTTTCACATCTGCATCATATCTGTGGCTCATAATAATTAATTAGTCAGCTCAACTCTATTTCCTGTCTTACTATGTCACACTGATGAACTCCTATAGTGTAGCAGAAGTCCTTGCTGTTAATCTGTCACTTCAGCATTGCATATCATGCTATAAAGCCTATATCCCATAATCCAGGGAGTTTTGTCATCCTGTTTGTCTCCTGTGTGATACACTGATCCTCTGCTATATTGGCAAGACTTGCCTGCTCCGTATTATCAGTGAAGTCTATATTTTTAAAATATAAATCCAGGTAGTACAATTAAAAAGATTTATAAAAATACAAGATTAGAATCCACTCCTCCCAAAAATGTGCTAGTTTATCTTCTGAATGGCATGGCTCACAGACTTAGGGATTCACACATGTAGTTGAGAATCCATTTCTTAAATAAAAATCAATTATTTTTCAGGTTGGTTTTTTACTCTCTTTAAAGCTTTACACAAATTCATATCTTCCTTCTCCTTGCCTCTATTTCTGAGCCGGTCATTGATCCTCTAGTTATTTAGGGAATGATTTGACCTTCTTGCTGACTATTAATTTTGCTCACCTCAGTAACCCCAGTAAGATTAGATTGTCACCTTCAGGTGTGGCCACTGAAAATAAAATGGTTTAGTTATCATATCATGCTGATTTCAGCTACAATAGAATTAATTTTCTTCCCAGTGACTGGTATGAGGCTCTGTTTGGATTTGTGCTGAACACAGGATTGATAACCCAGAGCTGTTTTTGTTATTGCTGAGCAGAGTTCACACAGAGCAGAGGCCTTTTCTGCTTTTTGTACTGCCACGTTGGCAAGGAGGATGGGGGTGCATGGGAGGTTGGGAGGGGACACAGCTGGGACAGGTGAACCAAACTGACCAAAGAGATATTCCACAGCGTAAGAAACAGTGCTCAGGAGATAAAGTTGGGGGGGAGGGAAAGGAGAAATGGGTGATGTTTGGAGTCATGGTGTTTGTCTTCCCACGTCACCATTACATGTGATGGGACCCTGCTCTCCTGGAGGTGGCTGAACACCTGCCCCTGGGAACAGTGACTTAATTCTTTGCTTTACTTCTGTGCATGGCTTTTGCTTTCACTGTAAAATTGTCTTTGAACCCACAAGTTCTCCAGCTTTTACCTTTTGGATTCTCTCCCACTAGTGAGGGAGTGAGTAAATGCCAGCGTGGGGCTTGGCTGCCAGCTGGAGTGGAACTATGACACATATACAGGGCCATCACCGTTGCTAGTAGCAGCTGTTCTCCAAGTAATGTCTATGGAATACTTTTGCTGTAATGACTTAAATTTGATCATATCCAGTTCTAGCCATTGTTGCTTAAGAGTATATTAAGAATTGACTGGATGTGCCATATTGCCAAACAGTATTGATCAAACCATTTCCGTTTCAGACATGCTTCTAATTCATATGTAAAAGTAAGTCGATGCATTTTACTATGAGTGTTTCCCCATAATGTGAAAAGAATTTACATGGATTAGGCAGCAATGTCAGCTGAGAGAAAGCAGTGGAAAAATGAGGGAGAGAGGCAATTAGTCTGCAGAGATAGAGAGACTTATTCCTTCATTTTGGACCTAGGTGCAGAAAGAGCCTCATTGTACAGATAGAATAATAGCTAGAAAATCACTATTGATTATATGCCCCTAAAATTAGAAAGGTAAGAGGGTTTGGAGCTACATTACTTTAAGATGAGCATCGTAGTTGGAAACATTTTCATATCATCCTCCTCTTCAGTGTTTTCAGAACTTGTGTTACCATGTCCCAACTTCATTTAAAAGCGTAACCATTTGTATTGATGGCAACTTTTCTCTTGTAACTAACATGGAGAAAGCAGAGAATGAAGTAAATTTGAAATTATTATTTATGTAACATTTCCATATTTTTAAGTTTTTATTGTTATTTCAAAGCTGAATTCATATAGCCAGTACAGTAACACTCCAAAGACATGTCTTATTATTTCTTCTCTTAATTTATCTGTAAGAAGCTAATACTTTCTTTTGTTATTCAACTAGACTAAAAAACTCTTTTAATAGAGAATCTTTGTAGTATGACCCTATTGAAAGGTGAAATACAGCAGACTAAAAAGAGAATATTTTCTTGCTAGAAAACTTGTAGGGTCTAAATGCAACAGCAGAATTGTGTTTTGACCCATAAGCAAATTTACCATATTGAAAACTCCATCTAGTCAAGTCTGGAAAATACTAGTGAGCATTACTTGCTCCATAGTGAAGATTAAAACTAACATGCCAATATGGGTCAGATATACTAAAAGCAAGAAACCAAAAACTGGGAAATGCACAGGCTTCATCTGGACTGTGGGTAGAGGATATTGGAAGAAAAAAAACCTTGGAGGAAAAGTTTGAAAGTTTAAAACTGAGACTGCTCAAGAATGTTCCTGCTTTTCTCTTTCTATTAATTTAAAAAATACAGATGAAAATAATCTTAAAATGAACTATTTTAGCAAACACTCCTTACAAAATCTCTGCAATCCTTACAAAAACTCCAGTTTGCCCTTATCAAACCAACAATTCCAGAGGTTCTTTATTATATTTAATTTTAATGCCTTAGCAAAAGACATCGAGTACATGCACAGTTAGATACAATGTTTCTAGAAGATCAAATCCAATTTTTGGATAATCATATCAGAGACATAGTATTATGTAACCATTTGTGTGCAATGAGATGGAAAATTAAATTGGTTATGTAGCTTAAACACTAACTTCTAAAACTCAGGTTTGCCTTATAGTTTACTAGATTATTTTAAATAAGATTCTTTAAGAAATACCAATAATATCATTATTGTCAAACTTATTCTATGCCTTAAGTTCTCTCAAATAGTTTGCTTTCTACATCTAGCAGGCAAGTTAGCCACAGAGCTTAGTTTACTATTGTCAACCGAGAATCTTTATCTTATTTTTCATTGTCTCAGCACTTGCCTCTCACTATTAGCAGCTTCATAGGAACAGATTTTTTCCTGAACAAATTAACCGTGGCAGTGCCATTAGTTTCCTCCCATTGTAGATTAGTTATACATATTGCTAAAGCAACAGTTTTTAACTGTACATTGTTTTTCACCTACTGAGCTTTTAATACACATAAAGAACTTGGAAGTTTCATGAAGCAGATTTTACTCGTTATACTACATTTGCCTTTGTTGTATAATCATATATTATATATCAATTTTTATTAGCTGGCCTATTTATTGTAAGTTCAGAGGCTGTGTCTGCACAACTTGCAAGCCATTAGTAAAGAAGTTCATGATAATTATTGTGAGATTTCTTCTTAAAATCCATAGTTGCAGCTTTTTTGTCAGATATGGACAAGTTTTGCCAAGAATTGAGCTTTAATCAGCATTTTTTGTGGGTTGATATAAAAAACAAAAGAATTTTGTGGGCGTAAACAGAAAAAACCACATTTTTCTCTGAACAGCTGTATAATAGCCACTTTTAAAAGCTAAATAGTAAACACAGAAGGAAAGGGTTTCACACCATAGAATGTAAGGCAAAATATTTCTGACTTCCATATTGTGGGAGTTATTATAGAGCAAAAAATGCTAAGTAAAAATTGTCTGTGTGCTTGGACAGCTGACACTTCAAGAAATAAGTTAGAAATCAGAATCCTTTTCAGAGCCACGCCATTTGCCAAATACTTGTGGCTTAGGAACTAATCGAGAAGGGAATAGTATACACAAATGCTTTATGATCTACAGCTTGTCATACCTGTATTTTGTAAAGGTTTTTTCATAATAAAGTTTTCGTGCCATATGTAAAAATCAGTGGTGTTTTTAAACCCTGAAATCATGTTCACCTTAAAGTTGATATATCATTCCTATGTATAGACAGTGTGTAACCATAATACAGAGTTGATAAAGATAAAATCTTTTTTGACCAGTTCTTACCATTGAAAAACATTGACAAGCTTCTAAGCGCAGAAGCTTTCTGTATGTCTGAAACAGAAAAAGCATATTCCAAGGGCAAAGAACAGCTGAAAAAATTTCTCAGAGTATCAGAAACATCACACCTTTGAGAGGAAAGATAACTGGTAGATACAGCTAGAGGAGATATGAGTGAAGAGTAAAAGAAAATAAATGAGACATTCTACTATATGTGCTTGGAACAAAACAGTTGCAAATCCTGATGCAGTAATCTAATGTGGATGTGTATCAAGGATATTTTTCCATGGAAATAGTTTGTAATTTGGAAAGAGTTGTTAAAACCCACACACTCCTTCCCCCACCCCAGGGATGAAGGTATTTTGGCTTGTGAAATACCCCCTAGTTTAAAAAAAAAGCCCACACATTACTAATGGCATCTCTCTTTTTCCCATCTAAAGCTTTCCCCAGACACAAGTAGCTGTTGTAGGTTTTGGTTTTGATTTTCTGAAACTAGAACGTTCAGTAACAAAAAATCTAACAAGATCATAAACTATAAATTATATGTTAAAAAAGAAACATGTTAAAGGAATTTTTATTGTCCTACTGACAAAGATCAGGAAAAAATTGCTGCTTCTTGGTCTGCTTTTTGTCAATGATTTTTTGACCACCTGCTCACTTCTTACCTGATACAACTTTCCTCTGATTTAGGCTTGTCACCAGAAGGCTGTAGTTGCTATATTGTTGTGTTCTGTTCTCAGTGACTTTTGGGACAGAATTCTTTCACCATCTTGCAATTATTGCCAGTAGCATGCTGAATGTCCTCAAAAGATACAGAACTCATCAATTTAGGAATCTGAATGTCTTCTTGTTTTGTTTAGATCTTTGCACATGGTTGCTTGATATAGTTATTTTGGAAATTTCTCACAAATTGACCCTGGAATATTCAAAGAATCATAGAGTCATTAAGGTTGGAAAAGACCAGGAAGTCCAACTGTCAACCCAGCACCACCTCCATGTTCATGAGTAAACCATGTCCTCAAGTGCCATAGCCACACATTTTCGGAGCACGTCCGGGAGTGGCAACTCCACCACTTCCTTGGGCAGTCTGTTTCAGTGCTTTACAATGCTTTCTGTGAAGAATTTTTTCATAATATCTAATCTAAACGTCCTCGGTAGCAACTTGAGTCTGTTTCCCTACATTCATATTGGCCGTAAAGGCACCTCATAGAGGCATTTTTTCTTGTAAAGCAAAAACACAATGAGAAACAATTACAGAGAAGCAAATCATATCCATGTTGTGCAAGTCAGAAATGTGGGTTTCCTTTGATCTCTCCTCTGCGTAGTTCGTTACAGGTTCGTGAGTAGGTGTTATGCAATTGCTCTTTTTAGCCTCCTGTAAGACATTAGCAATCAGTGCACATGAGATGATGTAAGTATGCAATTGGCACCATGTCTGCCCATAGTGAGATGTTCATAGCAAATGTGAAATACTTACTTTCGAGTATCTGTTCCATTTTAATTTTGATTTATCATGGATGGAGGCTTTTCAATATGAAAGATTGAAGCAGTTAAGTCAGTAGCTAAGATGTGCAAGACCAGGATTCAGTTACGGTTGCAAACAGAGAGTGTCTGTCTGCTGTTTTCTGACTGTGGGATTTGCCCAAAAATGTAACACCTAGATTCAGTTCTTGGCTGCTTTAGATAAGATATGCACAATTCAGGTGAGAAGGCAATTTCTGTCATAGAAATCAATGAATGGGTATTTGTTTGCTTAACCTGACAAATTTTATTTAGTATATTTGGAACGTCAGCTTGGTATATATGACAAAGCTTGTTAGGTGTGAAGCATCTGTCTGGTTACTACCTAATCTCACTGGAAAGCTGGGTAGCAGCTAAGCAGTGTTTTAAAGATGGAAATGGATTCTTGAAGAGATGGATTGTTCTCCAAGTGATTTTGAGGATCATATTCTGTTCAGAGAAAGTCTGTTTCTGTTAAGTCACTTCTTAGCTGTATTCAGAGCTTAGTCAGGCCATAAACCAACTTCTGACTCTCTCTGGCCAACCTGAGTGTATGTGGTAGAGTGTTTATGACTATAAGAAGGAAAAGGAAAAAAAAGCTAGAGTACAAAATCCCTCACAAGGTCCATAACTCGTTAAGATTAGCATACTTCGTATTTTAGGATTGAATATTGATACTTGTGCTGTGCTGGATACTTGTTGCTTACAGGATTCATTCTCTTGATAGTTGTTATGAGTGTTCAAATGAAGATATAATATCAGATTTTTCTGAAACAGAGTATTATTCTTAAAATGACTGGTTTGATTCCTATGGGTAACTTGCAAACTAAGGTACATAATCTGGTACTGACTTTTCAAAAAGTGAAAATATATGGGAGTATATTAAATTTTATTCTTTCCCTGAGGTCCAATATTTCTGCATTTTAGTATCTGGTCATAAACCATATTTGAAACTCAATGATATTCTGCAGTGATAAAAAAGGAATTATTATTTACTAAACATGCTTGTGTGGATGGCATGCATTATCTGTTGTCTGATCGCATTGTATCAGTGCTGAAAAATTGCTTTTATTTGTTTGTTTATTTTATATTTTCAGCTAGAGATTGAAGATCTGGACTATAATTACTTTCTGCCTTTGTTCTTTGATGGGCTCTCTGAAACGACATTTCCATGTGAGTTCTTCGCTCGTCAAGGAATCCATGACATGTTGGAACATGGTGGAAACAAGATTCTTCCTGTCATCCCTCAGCTCATTATCCCAATAAAAAGTAGGTGAACATATAAGGGAAAAAAAATCTCTAAAATTGTATTTCTAAAGTATGTATTTTTGAAAAGTTGCTAATTAGTCTATAAGACATGACAGCCTGTATATTTCATGAAGATTGTTGAAAATGTAAGTAAATTTTAAGACATAAGAACAGAAGGCTTATGCCTTCAGTCACATGATATATGCAGTAATCCAGAAGAATAGACTGTCTGGCTAGTGGGTTTTCTTATTACAGGTGGTTCTTGATCTTTGGAAATGTGGAATGGCGTTTTCTTAGCTAATTTTGTATATTTATCATGTAAATCCATTACTGTATAGACCGGTTAATCTAGAGTGACAGGAGAAATCAACAGATGACATTTTAAGAAACACTATTTTTGATGGATTTATATATTCAAACTTTTTTTTTAGAATTATGTGAAAGATAATGAATTACTTTAATGCCACTAAAACTCCAACTGTAGTACCACTAAAACTTTATTTTCCTGAAGCACCTAGTCTTTCAGATATATTGTTTTGTCCTTTCCTGTTTCTTTATATCAGTACCTTGAAGAGGTATTGTTCTGAACCATCATCCTTCTTTATTTAGGTATTGTGACTGCACACTACACCTATACAAATAGATGCTCATATTTGTTAAACTTTAATGTTAATCATTAATGGTATCATTGCTGTGCTTTGTCCTGTTTTCCTGAGAGGGTTCACCTAATACAGAGCAAAACAAAGGAGTTGTATTTGTGATACAGAATGAATAGAGTCAAATACAGGTTTGAAAAAGGGGAAGTGGATGTGGTTTGGAGCCTGCAATAATAACATTGGAAGGGTCAGAATTGTGGGGGTTTGTCATTTAATTTTTTTTCTCAATTTAAAAAAATATTAATTATAGATGCCATTATCTCTATCTTACTATAGATTTTGAAAATGTCAAAAGGAATATACAATATTCAGAATGGTTACACTGTGACACTTGAGAAAGGTTATGAAAACAATGCCACTGATTTTTCTCTCTAAAGGGAAAACATAAAGAGAGGAATCATGTCATTTCTTTAGAACTGTACTTTCAACACCACACAAATATATTTATAATGATATAATTTTTTTGAAAGTTGAAATAATTTCTTCAGAAAAGACTGCAAGTTTATGACACCAACTACTTCATTAGGATGTAAAAGTCTTGCTGAGACCAGAAGCTAGCTTAGAAATAATTCCCTGGAAGCTTTAGCTGTTACACAGCATTTAGCATTAGAAAGAGACTGCTAGGTAAGGGTATTTGTATGGGTTTGATAGGTAGTCTTTTAAATCAAGCAATAATTTATGATGCTGGCATACATTCAAGATTCTACCAGCTAAATTTAGTTGTTGTTCTGCTTTATTTTATTCTCAAGTGCTCATTTTTTAATTTTAAAAAGTCTTCCCCATCAGCTTTAATGTGTGTAGTCTAAGTATTATCAATTATAAAGGTTTCTTCCTAATTAAAGTCATATTAATATTAAGAAAAGACACTGCCAGTTCCAGGAATCTGAAAGTGTGTACTTTTAAGGGTTTTTAAAATTTCTATGACTGTGTAATATAGTAGTGTAGTAATAGTTGTACATTTCTGTGACTCAGCTGCATCCACAATAAACTCAGCTATGTTTTACACGGGTTACTGTCTCTGAAGTGTCCCTCTGCATGAGTTATATCTGATTAACCAGTCTTCTCCTAGACCACTACCATATTTCTACAGTGAAAGAGCGAATCAATTTATTGTTAGGCAAGGTAATATATATGATGAAGGGGAAAAGGTTAAAAGAAAGACAAAAAACCCACTTCAAAGACAGAATGCTTTTAAAAGCAGTTTTCTCTCCCACGTGTTCATCAAAGGAGATGATGAACTTTAAAAACATTTTAAATTAAATGTTAGAATTATGTATTATATTTTAATGATTTAAGGAGAAATCTATCCCCACCCATCCTTGCTTAAAGTTCACATTTTTTGAACACTATATCATTAGAGATGAAAATTATATCATTAAATCAATCTGTGGGTTATTGTAAGCCCAAATCCTTTCAACAAATTTTCTTCTTGTTATGGAAACAAGAAATGACTGAAGAAAACCCAGACACTCAAAATTAACAGGCCTGATTTCTCTTCCAAAATGCCTGAAAGATGATTAAAATAGTAAAGAAAAATGGTATTTAGTTGAAAAACAAATGTTTCTTTTTGTATTCTTTTGGACATACACTCTTTCTTATTGCGAATTCAGGGGAAGAAAAGAACCCTCATGTTGGAGGCATTAGTTTCTCAAAGAGAAAAATATTCAAAGTATATTTTTATTTCTCAAAGTAAAAATTCAAAATATGTTGTACCTCGCACTGAGAAAAGATGATAAAATAGTTTCTAAATATAGTCATTGCATGACATAAAATGCAGGAAAAACAAATTACCTGTTTGTTGAACTTGTAAGGAATCCAACTAACAATAAACAAAATGCAAAATCAGAAAATGGAATTAATTAAGGTATAAGTCTTTTTACTCCCTTTCACAGAAGACAGGCAAACGCATTGTCTGAGTTATCAGCAAATATTCACATATGGCCAATAGCAAAGTACTTTGCAGCAGTATCTTGGAAGTTCTGATGCACAACACACAGCCAAATATCTTTTTTGCCAGAAACATCCATGTTGTCACTTTCAAATTGCAGACAGGTAAAAAGGCAGAAGAAGGAGGCTAATTTTGCCCCACATCACAAACTGTATTGGTGGCAGAGAGCCGAGCAGAACCCAAATAGAGACCCCTGGGGTGGCAAGCAAAGATGCCTGTAGGTCATGTAAGAGTTCCCTTAGCTTTAGGGAGCAGGGGGATCTATCTAGCCATGTCTTTCAATAATGTACTGATGTATCATAAAATTCTTGTGTGGCCTAACATGAACTACCCAAGAATAGCCAGGAAGATTCCTACTGTATCATGTGCTTGTCAATGGAAAACTCCTGTTCTAAATTCTCTGTGGTCATTATGGGAATGTAACATTCATTTTGATACTCATTTTTGGGGCAACTTTTTGCTTTCAATATTATATTTGCCATAACAAATGCCAGATCAGAAAAGCCGTAAGTCCTTTCACTTACTTTCATTGGACTTCTGCAACTTTCAGATTCCTGCTGCAGAGTTCCCCAGTGTTCTCTGCATGAGACACACATGCGGATGTAAACACTGAGGGAGCCAGAAGTTTCTTCACCTTTGTCTAATATCTCGATGAGTAACATCAGGGACACGTAACACAGTGTGTGGAAGCACCTCCTGTCCTTTCAGAGGCAGCGAACACGCTACCATTCACATTGGCTTTGCTGGCAGTGTAGTTGTAGGAGTTTTCAACCCCTTCATGCACAAAGTCACCAATTGTTCCAGCTCCCACACTCTGACTTTTGCGAATGCATTTTTTTGGTGGAGCAACTCACAAAATCTCACATCTAGATGTACCAGAAAAAAAAGGAGAAAAGAAAAAATCTGAAATAAATCCAAAATATTTTCAGAGTAGCATTACTTTGAAACTCAGATCATTTCAATGATCTAGTTTACAAATACACTGTCACAAATGAGGGAATAGTACCCAATAGGACAGAAGGTAGGGTGAATGGATAGAGATAATCAATAGGAACATCTTGATATAACTTTGCTAATGAAGTAAATAATGTGAAATTTAACACTTAAGCATTTGGTTCACCCATTTGACAGAATCTTTTCTGTTCTGCACTCTGAATCCTTCTCAAGGCTTTTTCGTGCTGTTGAAAAATCCATCCTGTAGCACAGTAGGTCAAGGGTGCATTAAACTTTGTTTAAAATGTTTCATTAAGAGAAATAGACTTTTTGTGAGTCAGACCTAGAGAAATGAGCATAGCGTTCCTCCCTCAGTGTCACCTACAGAGTCCTTCTTAATGTTTAATAAATTTCTAAATTAAACTGATTTCTGTTTTCTATTTGCATGCAAAATATGGATTCATGTTTTCTTTGACAACAGTGTAGTTAATTTCCCTTTAATGTCAAATCAGTGTCACTGTTGCATTTAGATAAGTAATGTTGAAGGTGTTGCTAGCAGTTCTAAGTTGTTCCAGTTATATTTCTGCTCATATACCTTTACTGTATTTAAGAGTATTTAGTAGTCATTCAATACTTCCTTCATGCTGCAACATTTTTAGGGAATGAATACAGTTTTCTGGTCTATAGTCTTTTACTTTCTGTAAATCATGTAAGTTGATTTCTGTCATCTAAAGAAAGTAAATAAAACCTTTAATGGAATTGTTATCTTCTTCATGACTGACTGTTGCTCTTGATAAACAGTTCTGGTTGTTAAGCTCACAGGCTGAAAAATAACTGTAAACAAGCTTGCTTTTATAGACTTGAAATGCTTTTAAAGAAAACATAGGTCCAATTTTTTATTTTTTTTTAAATTTTCTTGATAGTCAAAGGCTAAAGCATTTCTCCCCTGTAGGTCTCATCAACCAGTACAAGTGATTGTAATTAGGTTTATATTAGATTCCTCTGCTCAAAACTGGTGATTTCAGGTATTTTCAAATGGTATAGAAATCAGATTCTTTATTACTCCCCTTTACTCCTGCCTGAGAAGAAACTGTGTTTCTCATTCAATAGACTTAAATCTCATCCATGTTTGCAAAGTGAAATCTGCAATTAACATCTCTGACTTTTGAAGTTGGAGTTTGAGCTAGTCTATCTTGAGTTTAATTTATTAACATTTAGAATTTATTAGTAATTAATTTCATCTATTATTTTCGCTCCCAGTTATTCTATACTCTAAAGTCTTTCTACAGTTCCTCAAGGTGAACTCTTATCTTTGGCATGTGGAATAACTTGGTAACATCAGAAATCTTTATTATCATTACTAAAAAGCTCTTCCAAATCACCTACAGATCTACTGAAAAACATGAACTTATGCACTAACTCCAGCAAGGCCCTACTAATGATACTTCTCCTCTGTGATCATGTATGTTTTCCCTCAGTTCCTATCTCTCAGCTATTATTTGTTTATATGGAACCTATGGCAGTTGGGCCTTTCAAAAGCCAGTGAGGGACCTTATCAAATACCTTTTGAAAGTCTTAAGAAAACTGTATTGTCAAGCTTTTCTTGTCCACATTCTTCTTCAAGAACCAGAAGTGCATTTAGAATGCTATATTAATTTTTTGCAGTAGAGATGCCAATGCTACTGGTCTTTGATTCCCCAGATCTTTTTTGAAAATAGCATCACATTTCATATATAACAGATGTGTTTTCATCAGGAGGGTGGGTACTCAGTGCAGTTTTAGTAGCTTAGACAGCACAGAGGGAGGAATGTTTATTTAGGAATGGATGGAAACTCTGTAGACTGGCATAATCACTGAGAAGGTTTTTGGGACTCTCTTCTTAGTGTGTTCTTTATACTAGATAATTAAACTGGGTCCTCAAATGTTAATAGAATTCAACATTTATAGGAGCTGATCTAGTAAAATGCCACAATTACAAGCCCAACTAAACCTGGAAAAAAAAGCCACTGATTTCCTCTTCCGTATTCTGCTAGATCATGTTTCTTGCAAACATAAGTGTTTCACTTATGGATCTTAGCCTTTTCCGTGCCTTAGGTTTTGGCTTTACAAAATATAGTTTTTGATGACAAAATTGTCCTGACATTTTCAGCCTTGCCCCCTATTGTTCCTTCCTATCACTTCACTGCAGCACATCATTCTTTCAGTTGTACAGGAAGAAACATCTGTGCATCTGTATTGTTATTTGGATCAGGACCTTACTGGACTTTTAGAAACTACAGAACATAAGCTTGTTATGCTGGTTCTTATTCCTTCTTGCTTGAAACACTGAATTTCATTACCGTGCATTACCTTTATTGCCATTCTGTGAATTACCATAACACTACTGTATCAGTCCAGGTAGCTAAGTATTAAGCATTCTGAATGTTTTGGGCAGAATTCTCTGTAAGAGACGTATATATCGCTTTAATCAATTGCATTTGGAGAACACTTCATGTTTGGAGTTCTTTAAACCTGATTGTGTGAATTTAACAAAAACACTTGATCAACAAGATTAAGTAGATCACAACAATCAAAGCATTTTTATCTTGAGTGCTTGTTGCCCTTCAGGAGACCTACTCTATGTATCTTGTTCTGCTTCAGGCAAAGCATTTTCTAAAACAGTTGCCTCATTTACCAGTTGAGTGAGAGATATGAATACAAACTGAATTGGTTTTAATCTTTGGTTGTGAGACCTAAATAGGAGAAGGAAACTGCCAGTGCATTTCTAAACATAGATTCACAGGTGTATTTGCAAAAGAAGTTGAATATAATTACAGGTCAGCAAACATTAAAGAGAATTAAATTATCAACATAACTCTTAATATAACTACCAAAATCTAAATTTGGTATATTGAGAGAAGATGGAGGTTTGGGGAAACTTGATTTGATTCTGTAAAGCTCAAGCTATCAATGTGCTATCTGGGGAGGAATGTTCTGATTCGGTCTCTTCTGTGAAGATACATTGTGTCGTGAAACAGAGCCACTGTGTGCTGGGAGAAATGCTGTCATGTTTCCTGGCTTATAAAGTCTATCAGAGCCAAAGATGAGAACTGTTTCTATTATAGATAACATCTGAGACTGAGATAGGATTTTCCAAACTGCCACATAAAAATAAAATATAAGAAATATCAACTAACGTAACTTCTAGGTCTTTGAGATGTCAAGGAAAAGACTTGAATGTTTTAAAATAATTATTTCTGTGGCAAACAAATGGTATATCTCTTAAGAAAAGTTTCTGTTCTTAAAGGAAATTAACAAAAGAAAATTCTAAATTTGCAACAATTGCCAATAAAATTTAACTGAAATTAAAAATACAGTGAATTAACATTCACTGAAGTCAATGAATTTGTATTTTATATCGGATCATTGCTAACAAGCTTGAATAAACAGCACTGTAGAAAAATTCTATCTCAAAAATGTTTAGTGTTTCAAATATGCTTTCAAATTTCATAATTTTCTATTACCGTGGCTTTGAATGGTAGAAACACAGAGCTGACTCAGATACTGAGCAATCAGATATTTAACAGATATATCAGCTATTTAGCCTGCTAGCATTGTAAAATTCTCTTTTATTCAAGAAAGTTATGATGAGCTTCAGAAAGTATTTCTTTGGAAAAACTGTAGCAATACAAAATAAAATAAGTTTGAATGAAAAATACTTCATTATAAACTTCAGATGAGCAATTATTTGAGCTGGAAGGTTTCTTGTTTTTTTGAAAAATGGGTGTCATAATCACGAGCAAAATCTTCAAGTTTAGACACCATTAAAGGAGAAAACATCAAAACTACCAAGAAACAGAATCAATTTATTGGGCTGGGGTTTTTTTTCAAAGCCATTGTTTAAGAGAATATTACAATGCTTGTAGTCTAGATGGCCAAAGTGAAATATGTACCACTGAGGGAGGGAAGTCCTCTAACAGCCTTTAGGGAGCAGAAAGGTGTCTTTAACTGAGAAGTAAACCAGTTGCTCACTTTGCTGCTATTGTGAGGACCCATCTCTTACAGCAGATTTCCAGGCCAAGTGGCAACAGCCAAGCATGCTTTCTAAATTGTTTCCTTCATTTGGGCTGTGTAGCCCAAGTCTTAAATGTTCTGCTTTATTCCTGTGTAAGTGTACTAGTACTTCCTTCAATTTCTGTTAAACTCTGGATATCCCTGTGTTGTCCAATGTGTTGAAATGTACTGTTTTCATATACTACATTAAAATTTTCTTCCTTTGATCCCCATGGGAGAATCGTATGTAGTGATGTTAGTACACAGAAAATAATTACCAGATTTTTGAAAGATAAACAGATATTTGAAATTGATGTATCTTTGGGGCAAGGACTGCCTCTAATTGAGTGTTTATAAAGTGCCTAATACAATCCAACCAGGATGTGGTTGACTGCTATGCATGCCACAGTCCAAATATTTAATAAGCATAACAACAGTTCCGCAGTCAATTTGATCTTACTTTTGATATTTACAAGTGTTATCCTAACACACACTGCACATTTCTGCAATTTGGAGGGATTCAGGCTCAAATTTCCAGTCTGTTTGATTCTACCATATCCATCTGCATCTATATCCATGCAGGCTGCAGTGTGTGCCCTGCTCATACACCAGTACTGGGCAGCAGCAGTGAGCACAGCTGTGGGAGGTGTGCCCACTTCGTGACAGAGTTCCCAAAGGAGGTGGGTAGGTTGAGGAGCATCGAGGAGAGTAGGAGACTACTGGAATTGCACCCTACCTTCTCCAAGGCAGGCACCACAGGCAGACAGGCTTGCCTGTCCTTTCTCCACTTGGCAGAACACAGTGATTCAAGGGATAGGCAACAATGGTGGCATGTTCATCTGGGACTGCCCCACTTCCCAGGTGCTCCTATACAGTAGATAAAAGGCTCTGCAAGTGGTACCAAACAATAACAAGGATTATGGTTTGTCTAGCGTGAAGGTGTCACGAACTGACCTGCATCCTTCATCAAAACTGCTTCCATAAAGAATAAAAGAACTTGCCATTGTAATAGGAAAGTCCCTATGTCAGGCAACAGAAGGCTCAGTATGCACAGTGGACCCACATTTTGGGAAAGACTGATGCTTCCCTGGTGCCCAGGTTAAAGATGTGAAGAGAAAGCTTCTTACCCTGGTACAGCCCTCATATTATTATCAAGTATTTATTTTTTAGGTAGGCTGTGATGAAGTCTAAACAAAAGTCTGAGGACAATCTAGAGATTTCAGGGCCTTGGGACAGCTGGTTAAGGGATCAGGAGTGGGAGTAGCTCTCTCCTCTACCCTTCCAGTTGTGGAGAATGGTGAGGGAAGAAGCAGGAAGAGCCAGCAGATCAATACGTGGCTCTGAGCCTGGTGTCACTGGAAGGATTTGGAGTTTTTTGATCATGGGTCAGTTTAAATGACCTGAGGCCAGCTGGTACCTGTGTCAAAGGGGGAAAAGGATCTTTGCTCAGCAGATAGCAGGGCTCATTGAAAGGGCTTTAAATGAAATTTGAAGGTGGAAACAGATCAAACCAGGCTCACTAGAGACAGGCCTGTGTGCAGGACATCACTGTTTGAGGGATGGTGTGCCACTGAGGTCCTTCAGTCTTCTGTCTTGGTAGAGGTAAAGGATAGAGATATATGTGATGTGATGGCTGGAGGCCAGCTTGGGCACAGCATTCACGAAATTATAGTTCTGATTCTCAGAGAAGTAAAAAGAGAGGTCAGCAGAACTGCTGCCTAGGACTTACGGAGGGCAGACCTGTTTAGGAGGCTGGTTGACAGGGTCCCTTGGAAAGCAGTCCTGAAGGGCAGGAAGGCTGGACATTCTTCAAGATGGAAATCTTAAAGGTGCAGGGGCAGGCCATCCCCATGTACCAAAAAATAGGCCAGCAGCCAGGCCTGACTGAACACAGGTATTTGTCTGGAACTCTGGGGGAAAAAGGGAGAAGGGGCAGACAACTTAGGAAGACTAGAAGGATGACAAGAGGTTATGCAGGGAGAAAATTAGAAGGATCAAAGCCCAGGTAGAACTTAATCTGGCTATTGCCATAGAAGACAATAAAAATGATTCTATAAATACCTCAGCAGCAAAAAGAGGGCTAGGGAGAATCAATGGAGAATCTCCATCCTTTATTGGATGAAGGAGAAAGCATAGTGACAAAGGATGAGGAAAAGGCAGAGATACTTAATGACTTCTTTGCCACAGTCCTTAACAGTAAACCCAGGAATACCCAGTCCCTTGACCTGGAGACATGGATGGGGAGCAGAATGAAGCCACCATAATCCAAGGTGAAATGGTCAGGGACTTGCTTACACCACTTAGACAGAGACAAGTCTATGGGATCAGATGGGATCCACCTGAAAGTTCTTCCTAGGGGTAGTTGGACAGCCATTTCCACTTACATGATACACTCTGGATGCCTCAAAATTAGGTCTCTCTAGGACAGCTTCTATAGTCAGGAAGAACTATTCCTGGAACTGGGTACAATTTGTTGTTTAAGGATTAAGAAACTGTGATTTCTGTCAATGATTAATTTTTATGTACTTTAATTAATTATTAGTGTGTATGAATATTCAATTTTATTAATTTGTATTAATTCATTCATACAAGTGAATATAAATATTCATTCATGTTTGTGTGAATGACATAATTATTGTACTTAAAATACAAGTGTTAATGATAACTTCCCTATTAGTTCAGTTAGCTACTATTTATGTGTATGACAATTTAGTCATGAATAAATCTACATGTTGGGGCCCCAGAGCATCCTCTTCTAGTCATTCCTTTATGAAAATGAATAATGCCTTTTTCTCTGTAAGAGAATATTTTCCTACCTGGGTCTTGGACCTAATCTTTAAAATTGGGTCTGGAAGTGGATGTCTCTCTCCACTAAAACAGCCTTAGAACATCTACCCACAAAAGCATAACTTGGAATAGCCAACCTCTTTGCTAAACTTAGTGTGAACATGCTGCATTAGTGGGCTTCCTGTCCACACATTGATATGCTTAGGGACAATATGAAATTAACTGTAGCCTGGTGACTACAGTAGGGACTAGCAAATAAGAAGTATGGAATTCAGTCTGCATTTTCTTGGAATCACTATGATCTGAATAGTACTTTTATACCTTGGGGTCTCTCACTGTTGTCTAACAGTAGTTTCAGTATGTTGTTCACAACCATGCTAAGAGGCATAATGATTATTTACTAGTTGATTTTCAAAAGTTTTCTCTACAATTTCACACAACCTATCTGCCCTTCCCTTGCTTTGGAGCTCTAACTCTGATTTTTAACTCTGCAGACATGCAATAGGAAGCATAAGTGGGTGGGGTACAGTGCATTTGCTTAAAGAGTTGGGAAAAACTGACATTGCTCCCATGTGAGAACATCACTTCATTCTGTATGAAAAGGCTTTCTCGTGCACTGACAGAACTCAGTACTGAAAATACTGAATCATAGAATCATAGAATGATTTGAGTTAGAAGGGACCTTCAAAGATTATCTAGTTCCAACCCCCTAGTGACATCTTCAATCCTATTACTTCACTTTGAGGAGGTAGTTTTTGAAGCAGTTGTTAGTAACTCCTCTTCACATTTTGCTGTGTTCTTTACTGCAATTTTTTCTAAATGCTTATACTTAATGTCATGTTATGGTATGTGGAATCATATATATATATATACTTCTGTGATTATAAAACATAGCAATGAATACGGGCTTATCTTCTTCAGTTCTTTCTCTGTGCAGTGATGTAAACATCTATGCAAGTGGGCAGAACACTGGAGAATTAGACCAATATATAATGGCATACCAAATTTGACAACTGCTTCCAGCTGCATAATTTCAGAGAAGCTTTTATAAATAGATGGATTTTGCAAGGAAAAAATATATTTCAAGCATGACTCATTTTTAATTATGGGAGGGAATGCAAAGTACTTGCTTTTAGTAAAATTAAAAGAGAGGAGAAACAAAAGGTATTTATGAAATGTCATGGTGTCATAAGATTAGAAGCGTGACACTGAAAGCTAAGAGAAAAATCTAAGTAGGCTAGACAAAATCTTTTGAAAAAAGGCCTACAAGGTTTTCTTTTGTGTTTTTTTCTATAAACATTTGCTTCATTGTACTGATTCTCAGAATAGTAGGAATTGTTAGTTGAATGAATAAAATGATCGTGAAATAAATGAGTACAAACATACAAACACTAATTGTTGCACTAGAATGTATCTATTGTCAACCTTTGCAGGTTGTCTTGCAGTTGTACAGTTCCATTGGCCCCGAATGGTACTTACTGAACATTTATTTTTCATTTGTTTGGACCACACCAGTATTACACAGGCAGCATGAGGGAATAATGAGCTGCATTCTTTGGGTTACTGAAGAGTCAGCACAAATTGTGGGAACAAATAACAATCAGACAAGGCAGTGTTTTGTAACATCAGGACTGCAATCCATCTTTCAAAGCTGGGCTAATAAAGGCCCACTTACAATCCCCGGCAGAGTATAGTTTAATTAAATTTGTCCATTAGAGGACTCCTCCCTCTACATTTTAGAAATTAATTCTGCTTTCTGCCTGTTGTTCTTTTTGCATCACAGATGCACTGAACCTTCGTAATCGACGCGTCCTCATTACCACACTGAAAACCCTCCAGCACCTGGTGGCATCAGCTGACATGGTGGGGGAGGCCTTGGTGCCCTATTATCCGCAAATTCTCCCAATCCTAAACATGTATAGGCACATGAATGGTGAGTTATGCTAACAGACACCGTCTTTCAACTCCTAAGGTAAAAAGGGGCTTGAGGCAGGGTTAATTAACAATGGAGTTAAGATTTATTACTTTATATAAACTCAAATTCATTTAGAGCTCTAAATAATGTAAACTCCCCCCTCTTACTATTCCCTAAGGATGCACGGAAATTAACAATTTCATTTATTACTCATTGCATGTACAGTTTATTTAACACAGTACAGAACCACTGAAGCAGTTCTATAATCTTCCAATAATTAAATTGTAAAATTTTGTAACAGTCCTTTAATACATTAATAAATTGCATAGGTTTCCCCCTTCCTCCAACACATTAGTTCTGTCCAGCTGTTTTGTTCCATTCTGTGCTCTCCACAAGCAATTCACTACTACCAGAAGGTTTAGGAAAGATTAAAAATAAAAGTAGAGATCAAACTAATTAATTTCAGGGTCAAGAGAACTCCTTGTTAGAAAATTTCAAGTTACCTAATACCTAGAAAAACAGTGCATTTTGAAGTTATTACTGCACACTTAGCAGGTTTTAGTTTAGAGAAATTTAGAACTAATTTGTACCTACAGTTAAGTGTGTTGTTTTCTTTGTAGTGCAGATCTCTATTGCCAGTTTCAGTCTTTAATAACTGGGGTTATGAGTATTGTATACTGTGAATGCATTTAGACCACAGCCACCAGCTGAAATAGACTAACGATGTATCTTGCTTTTGCCAAACTAATATCTAAAGCATTTTTCAGTAGTAACACTATCTGTACTAATCTGTTCAATTATCTACCAAGTTACCGTTCTTAACATTTCTGTTACTGACTTGCAACCATGTGGATGAAAAGAAATTAATTCCTCACAATCTTTCAAAAGAGGTTTTTCATTAAATTCATGGCATTTTAATAGTTCTTTTCAGGACTCCTTCCTATTGTACTTTCTGTTTGCATTACTGCAGAATATAATATCTTATACTCACTCTTCAGTGGTTATAAGAGTCACCTCAGTTCGAAAAATGGCAGACTTTAAGGTGCAAATGAAATTTGGGTTTTAGATCCCTTTAAATACATGTACGTCTGCAAATTTGTTTTTCTTAGTGAGAAATGTGCAATAACATGGAATTCCACAAATGCAACATAGTTCAGATGACATCTTTGGCTTTCTAAAAGCTGTGGGATGAGAGGTTATGAGTGAAATTTGTAGGTTGAACTTCAGTAATTTCAGTAGGGCTCCTTATGAGTTGGAAGATTCCCCCTTAACAGACCTAATTTCAGTATCTGGCCCAAAATAAGACTATAAAAAGGACTCTCATTGATTAATGAATATACCACACATGCTTTTTTCCAAATTTCAGTCTGACATAGCCCATAAATTCCCTTGACTAGGCTTTTCTGCATGATTTCAGATGAATGATAGGGAAAGCTCATGTGTAAACAGGTACATAGCTTAGGAAGGCATCAAACACAGTCTAAATATAGCTTCAGTTTTGATTGTGTTGTGAGCAAAAGAAAAGATATTTTCAACATATTTGCATAAGATCTGTACTCCATGAGTTTATGCCAATATAAAACCACACTAAATCATGATATTTGGCTTTTAAGAACTAAAAACCCAGAAAGAAATGAAAAATAATAGTTCAAAATTAATTTTTTTTCAAGTAATTACTTTTCTAGAAATAAATGTTTTGAAATTTCAGTATTACCAGAAATGAAATGAATACTATTTGCAAGGCTGACCATATGAAACTGTTCAACTCATTTACTTGCATGCAGGTGACAGGGAATACCTGTGTCTCCTCCTGCCTCAAAAAGGTTGTGTTTCATTCCTCCTTCACTGGTAGTTGACAGAAAATGCGTAATCCCTTCCTCCTCCTTTCTATCTCCCATAAGCTAATAGGCAATTGAGGTGCAAGTGCTTGCTCCCAGTTATAAGAAAGTTGTAGAGACTGATCCAGGCTGTTTTCTCTACCATGTGCTCATACAGGTGAGAGATGGGGGAGTGGAGTGTGCACTCCCCTTTCTTCTTTTCTGTATAGCTTGAGAAAGGAGAAACGGTGACACATCTTCCAGGAATAGTAAGAATTGCAGTCTATTCAGTTGAACACTGTGGAAGTTTGTCCAGAATTAAGTTAGCTGGAAGAAGCCATGTTTTAGTCATTGCCGCCTCACTAGATCATGTCTATCTAATGAAAGGAACTCTTCCCCAAATTCAGAATCTGTGAGCATCACTTGTACTAAATAAGCTTGTAGTGAAGAGAATATTAAAAAAAAAAAAAATCAACCCTCCCATGTAAATAACCAAACCAAACCAAACCAACCAACCACAACAAAATAGCAAAACAAAACAAAACCCAACAGATAACCAAAACCAAAATGAACAACAACAACAACGCAAACAAACAAACAAAGGTATTGTTATGAAATTAATGTCAACTTACTTTAAGCTCAAGTTACCTGGTGACCAGGTCAGAACAAACCAAAATGATTCTTCATGTGCTGTGAATGATGTGAAGCTCTGGAACTCCCAGCCCCAAATTCTTTAGATACCAAAAGTTTACATGGGCCCAGTGGAGGCTCAGAGATGTCATAAAAAAGAGTCTGTTGCTTGTTTAGTAATACACATGGGTCATTGCTGTTGGCAACTTCTGTAAATTATAAAAAGGAACATCCTGATGAAAAATCAAAAGTTTTAATTATTGAAAACATCTAAAACTTGCTCATGTATCTGAGTCATAAGATATAGGTTAAAATAAATCAATGGAACCTATGTTATAAATGCCAGGGAGAAGATCCAAGCCTCCTGAGACAGTCTGTGTGAAAGCCACAGGAGAGAGGTCAGTGAACTTCTGAGGAGTCTCAGTAGTGGGCAAGGGACTTTTTGGTGCACAAGTCATGTTTGGTGTGTCTGAATTTGTGCCCTCACTGGAACTGAAACCCTGACCTGCAGTAGACGTTTCTTTTCACTTAGGTTCCTGAGTGCCCTGTTGCAGGGCATTAGGACATCAAAGAGCAAAGTTCTGTTGGTGATGCCGCCACTAGTGTCTTCAGTGGTGGTGACAGTGAGAGCATCCTCACCACCTGGCCAGGCTGTGCTCTGAGAAAGGGTTAAAACTTTCTGTTGGAACTGTTAACCAGAGCCGTAAGGCTGGCAGGAGGGCAGAAGAAGGGAACATGAGTCTGTTCCAGTTACTGAGGGAGAGGAATACTGCTGAGATGTAGGAGCTGTTTGCCCAGTCTCTGCAGACTGAGAGGGGACTAGCAGTCTCTAAGCAGGCTTCCCAACATATGCATTATCATGCACATTTGCTGCTATATAAGAAACAGAAAAAGTCACTATAATGCTTACTAAGTCTTATTATAAACCCCATAATGCCACTGTAGTTTAAATGTATAAGGTAAATGTACTCCTATGAAACTCATTTAAAACTTATGAAGGGGAAAGAAAATTTTGCATAGACCTAAAATGGAAGTATTACAGTTTTGCATCACAAACCCCCTTTTTGTGTGCCTTACTTTCTAAGCTGTCTTTTATAAATCTGTGAATTATCTGGTGTAAATACAATTTAAAAGCAAATAAAATAACCTTGTTCTTTTACAAAAGCAGATAGAAGACAAAAATAAAATATGGAAAAAAAAGGGGACTTCCAGGGGCTGAAATATTAGGTGCACTCATATGAGAGCGATGTCTGAAACAGAACCCTGCTCATTAAAAACATAAGACCATTGGGAAGAGCAAAATTCTCTTGTTTAATTTACCTGACTGGTAAATGAAGATTTCATTGATTTAGGTTAACAACTATTTTGTGCTGTCATATCCAAGTAGTTTTAATGGTTGTACTACATCAATTCATGTACAGAAAAATATTTTCATGTCATCAATTTATATTATTCAGTAGTGATCAACAGCAGTTTGGCAGATAAAATAATGTAGAATAGATGAAAACAAAATATTATTATAGTATTACATGGCTCAGAGAGAGAACTGTAGGGTGGCACTGTGCTGTGGAAGGTACCTCTCCAGCATGATAATTTTGTCTGTGACATTTTTCGGTCACTTTGAGGCAAAGGGGACTTATAGAGCAGACCAAAGCCCAGGGTTCTTTTGGCTGCAGTAAAAATGCCTTGACACTATCAATAACTTAAGGCTGACATTAACTTCTGACAACTTCTACCTATGTAGTCTGTCCTCGAAAACCAAGTTTTAGAGGTGTGACTGAGAATACCTCCTGTAGCTGTGTCGTAGCATTCAACCAAGTGTGAAGCCACACAGCAGAATCGTACTGAGTACTTTGCAGCACCTGAACTTCACGCAGGGAAAAATGTTCTCGTCTGAAAGATACTTCACATACTTTGGGTAACTCTCTTGTACAAAATGCAGTAGTACTACAGACACTCTAAGGGAAGAAGCAGGACCCCTGTTTCATGGCAAAAGTAAGACTGTGCCCACAGGTACAAGAAATTCCAATGCTGGATTTTGAGTATTTCCAGAACTGCTTGTTTATTCCAGAGGCAGTGATGCTCCTTCAAGTGGTTCATGGTTATTAGTAAGAAGCAGCAATTATCCTCTAATGTGATTGAATATGCTCTAAAGAAAATCTCTTGCCCAGGCCATTTCAACTGTTTGCTTCTTCCACTGGGAAATATAAAAGTCCTTTCACAAAGAATGTCAGTCCTGTTCTAAAATACTTTACAATTTGCCATCAAATTTTGCAAAGTAATGTATTTGAGATTCTCTTAATTTCTCCTATGAACTTTGAGATTTCAGATTATTTTCATACAACTTTGCTCTGGGTTCCCTGCTACTAAGAAGATGAGATGCTGCAGGTTTTCTTTTAAACTGAAAATGGAGATTCCCACAGAATTAGATGATTCGTGGTTGAGATTTGGCTAAAAGCAACCTAATGCCATAAGATTAATCCATATTAGTATACTAGTCCTATCAGAGCAGTAACATAAACTGTGTACTAAATCAAGTTTTCAAGTTGTTCTTATGCTTAATTGTGACACTTACTTTTCTATTCCTATGCATATTTTGCAAGCTTTTTCATTATTTCCTTGCTTTCTTTGAATTCCATCACTTATAAATTCTGACATTTAAAACCAAAGATTTTGATGTGGCTTTAAGGGTACACACTTCAGAGAAATAAGACCACCATGACAAAATAGATCAGAGTGAATAAATTAGTTTAGATACATTTTCTGGTTTTTTGTTGTTGTTTTTTTTTTTTAATAGATACCTTTAGTACAAGAGGTTTCGTAATGTTCTAATTCATCAACATTTAATGAAAAATATTGTGGTTTTCCCAAAATGGAATCTGCCAGTAAATCACATTTTTAAGCAGATAAGGATAAATTGATCTCACTCCAAAAAAAGTTATTATCATACTGGTGGGAAGCAAGATATATGTTTTTGTCATTCCCAAATGTAATTAATGATATTATTTCAACAGGCTTCCTGTGATTTATATTTTTAAGAATATTTATTTAGCAAATATACTTCAATGTTTTTAAGAACATCAAAACATTTTTCTTCTATGCGGTCAGCTAATGGTCTTTTGATGGTGTTTTTCAAAAATGTCTTGGGTTTTTTTTTTTTTGTCAAGAGTCTCATCTTGAAAGCAAATGTATCCCAAAATAATGTTTCATATTCTATTTTACTACACAGGAAAGTGATTCTCAAGAATTATAAGCTGTTGTGTCACATGTTTTTTTGCACACTGGTCAATCTCATTTTGTTTCAATGAGCACTCTTGCACAGAGAGTTATGAAAACCCCACTGGAACTCTGGGGCACAGAATTACCAAGACCCACCTGTACTGGAGCTTTTATTGTTCTAGTATCTTTAATGGGAAGCATGTGATTTTAAGCTGATAATATAGAAAACTTCTAATGTATAATCAAAACTCTGTCAAGTACTTTTTAACACATTGAGAGAATCATCACGCTTAGAGTTTAATTGCTGAGTAATTTCTAATTGCTACCTAATTTCTTAGCTGAAAATACAGCACCAGTTGTGCAAAATAAAACCAAGTCAGCGGTGATTAAATTGATGCTATTCACACTTAGCACTTACTTTTAATGTGTTAACAGTGTAATTAATTCAGCATCTTGAATTTTTGATAAAAGAAAAATGGAAAGCTTCCCATATCAGAGGGTGATACCTTACATCCAATATTTTATTTTTCCTTTTTCAATTTTTAGTTTTTTTGATGACTCAAGGAAATGAGAGTTGTCTATTAAATGACAAACAGGCTGTGTTTGAGTTAGGACTTCTAAATTCACAGAAAGTTCATGGTCAAGTTAAACAGTGAAAACATCAAATTCTTCCCATGCTTCAGTGCAAACATCTGTAAAGTGAGTATAACCTGAAAGGGCCTGTAGGCCACAATCAGTATTTTGTTTGACAGCTAATCAGAACTTTCACAAAGCACCAAGAATGTGGGTATGTATATCAGTGAAACTTAATTATCATTAAGAGTTCATATCATGCTTTGCTCTAATACTTTTGTTAGATTTCTGCTTCTATGGGAAATAATTACCTTTGGAAATCCTGTGTTTGAGGACAATTTAAACATTCACAACTAGGCTTATGTAGAATTACACTAGTATCTGTAAGTCTGCTTATTCTGGGTACTTATACTTATCATAATATCAGCAGGTATGCATCTGGCCTCCAAATGAGACAAGGAAGTGGTTAAGTTACCGCAAAGACCACAGAGTAGGAATGTGTGAAGCAAATCTAATGCACAGCTGCAACACTAACATCGAAACACAGCAGGCATGGTCATTTTAATGTATTTTGCTTGCACCTTTATTTCTGGATTGTTTGGCATTGGTTGGCCAAGAAGGCCAATGGCATTCTGCCCTGTGCCAGCGATAGTGTGGCCAGCAGGACCAGGGCAGTGATCATCCTCCTGTCCTTGACCCTGGTGAGGCTGCACCTCGATTTCTGTGTCCAGAGTTGGGCCTCACACTGTAAGAAATACATTGAGGTGCTGGAGCGTGTACAGAGAAAGGCAACAGAGATGCTGAAGGGCGTGGGGCACAATTCTTATGCAGTAAGAGAGCTGGGGTCATTTAACCTGGAGAAGAGGAGGATCAGAGGGGCCATCATTGCCCTCTACAACTGCCTGACAGGTGTCAGTCTCTTCTCCCAAGTAACAAGAGGAAATGGCCTCAGGTCGTGTCAGGAAAGTTTAGACTGGATATTAGGAAAAATTTCTTCATGGAAAGGGTTGTCAAACATTGCAACAGGCTGTCCATGGCAGTGGTGGAGACACCAACCCCAGAGTTATTTAAAAGATGTGTAGATGTGGTGCTTAGGGGCATGATTTAGTGGTGAACTTGGCAGGGTTAAATGGTTGGACTTGATCTTAGATGTCTTTTCCAACCCAAACAATTCTATGGTTCTATGTTTGGAGTTTTTTTTAATAAAATGCACGTACATTTGTGCAAGCTCAAATTAGAACCCGCAGTTCTCAACTGCTGTCTGACTTGTGTTTCTGCTTCACCTATAATTTCTTCTTTGGCTAGGAGTTCTGAACTTTTTTCTGAACCTAACTGAACTACACCATGAGGGCTGGTGCAGGATGGCACAGATTTATCTAGAAAATACAACCCACAGAATCAGCTAGTTCAGCACATGTCCCAGTTCGGTGGAATTGCATCTCCATGGGTTCACAGTTCCCTAGCTGCCCTTGGTAGATCAGAGCTTCCATTCTGCAGTTCTGATTAAAACCCTGTAAGCTTGGGAGGAGTAGTTCCATACATGTGCCTGAACTTCTCATTTTCAATTGATTTGCTCTAAACAGCTCCCTTGGGAGCTCTTTGTCACTCTTCTCAGGCTCCTGATTCAGTTTGTAAAGTCAAGACACCTACAAGTGCCTTGTAGGTGACCGGTTTACCTCTCTAGATATTAAGGCTTTCTTTGGATCTGCCCCTTAAAATCTAGATTGTTAAAAATAGGATAACCTTCTGGCAAGGAGTTATTACTTTCTTCTGGGTAATGCTTTTATGTTTTTCACATAGTTGGTTTGCAGTTGGTTGCTGGGACCGAGAAGTGATTTTTTTCAGTTGGATTGGCACTACCTGCTTCATTTACAACTACTTTCAGAGCAGACATTAAATAATTCTGAAATAGTATTTGTTTTCTGTATAATTCTTCTCTTTTTATGTATGTTTGCAAACAAACTCGCCTAAGTTTGAGGAGACATATGGTTTCAACTTGTCACATTTATTAAGGTAGCATATTTTTTATTTTAAATATACATCTGAAATCTGTGTTCATTTAATAATTTTAAGTTGATTTTGTTTGTTTATTGCAGGTATTTTTAATTTGTGTACTCAATTAGGATTTTTGCTCTGAGAACACTATTTCTGTGAAAACCAGTGTGAGGTTGCCAAAATTGCAGAAATTGCCTCTGCATCTGGCTTTCTCTTTTTATAATAGATTAAGAAAAAAGGGGAAAAAAGAAAAAAAAAGAAGACTAAACAAAAAAACAGGTAATGGGGAGAAAGAAGCTCAGGGAAGGAGGAAACTACTTGTCTGGATGACATTTTTCTTGTGGCATCTCTCTCAAGAAAAACAGATTAAAGCCTCATATAATGGAAAGATACCAGTGGGAGCATAAATATTGCAGTGTGATTAAGCCACCAAAATACTCAGGTGATTAAAGTGCTTCAGGTGTTTCAGTTATTATTCTGTTATATCGTTTCATCTCATTTCACGATGTTGCTTTTTTCATAGTTTTTGAAGAACACTCTAGGCAACAAAATTGATTTTGTGAGGCCCATAGCTTTGGACTATTGATTCATTTTTGTGTATTGCACATCCATCACCCTCCTTTTCAGACACACCAGCAAAAATATATATTTGTTATAATATCATCTGGTCATCCCAATGCTAATGCAATTAGCACATGTTTGACAGGACTGTACTAGCTGAGAGATACCCTTTTGACTTATCTGAGAATTAGGTGAAGTAGATAGGACATTTTTGATCAGAACATTTGCTTCTTAACCTCTGCATCTAATTCAGAAACTAGTGTTGCCTAAAATCGAGAAAGAAAACTTTTGAGACAATATTAGCATAGGGAAAATAGACAGTGGTCCTTTAATGAAAGCTTTCAGGTGCATGAAGTATACAGGTGCACCCACAGTGTAGGGTTCTTCCAAATCAATAACACTACATTATCTTATCTAGTGAGTTTCTCCAGCCTTAGAACATTTGCCCCTGGTGCCACCGTGGTACCACCCTCAGAACTGCCCTCTTGGAGTGCCTCCAAGGGTTCTGGGCCTTCTATCTTGTTTTGTCTTGTTATTCTGGTCCAGGTGCCTGTGTCCCAAACATGATGTCCTTGCTGCTATCTTGTCCATTGAAAAGGCAATTAAGCAAAATTCAGGAATGTGGAACAAACCTTGAGAAACTGTTAGAAACTGTCAGCTGCTACCTCAAGTGTGAGAAACTATACAGCTATATAAAAATCTACAAATATATAAAATATTAAAATCTACAAATATATAAAAATCCTGATATCACTTAGGAGTTTCATCTAGGAGTTATACTTTTGAGGGGGAAAAAAAAAAAGCCAGACCCAACTAACCAGCTGAACCAAACCGAACCAAACCAAACCAAACCAAAAACAAAACCAAAAAACCCAACCCCCAAACCACCTTTTTTATATTAAGACTTTCCACTTGTACATCATGTTAGGTTCCCTGTTATTCTTGCTTTTAAAGCTTAATTAAGCATTCAGTAAAAGGAAAGAATGCCAAAGCTAACATTCAACCATATCACTTCTCACTTTGTTTTATATATTATAATACAGTTTCTAATCAAAAGAATCTGACACAGTACATGAGAAAAATTAAATCAATATATCATCAAGGACATTAATAATTTTTCAGATTTAGCAATTGTCAAGCTACCCTCGAGGTCCGTTGACACATGACAGTGATTAGGTTATGTGTTGCTGCTGCCTGCCTTTTTTTCTCCAGTCCAGTGATCCGAAACCCATTTGTGGCTGAATTACCTGGCAAAGAACTTTGGCCAATATACAGAGAAGAGGTTGTCAAATGATACTGTACCTCATGCTCACTGCAAAGTGCTCTTTCTACTTCCACAATGCTGGATTTTGGTTAAGACGTTGATATTCTGAAGCAACTTCCTATAGTGTCAAGAGCAATTCTATACATTTTTTTATTCACTCCCAAGAATCCCTGGGTATTGATATGTTGTTTCTTGTTTTTTTACTTAATGTTCAGTTCTCCAAGACAGAAACAGATGCATTTCTGATGTATTTGTATGGTTCTGTCAATGATGATTTCATGATTCAAGGTTCCTGACTAGGATTCTTAAGCCTTCCAATAGTATAATTACATGGCAATGATGTGGCATTAAATTGAACTAGAGATTGTGATTTGGAATAAAATTTAAGTTTGGTTTTGTATTATAAAATACTCCATATATTTCTGTTATGGGTATGTTGAAGTATAGCGTACTACAAACAATGGTGATCTAATTTATTCACTGGTACACTTTAAGAGAGCAGAAATTCTAATTGCACATAAAATATAAAATATTTCTGTAACTAGCAGAATATAAGAAACAGAACACAAATTCTAACAAAATAACTGAGGAATGAAATGGGATCTATAAACTTGAAAAATTTTTTCAAAGAATGTTCCCTTTCTACAAACCTCACCTTTGTGTCTGTTTTTCAGTCCTCTTTTTTATCTTCTACCATTTTTCCCCATGCTTCATTGATTTTTGAATCTCAATGTGCTTTATGTCAGCATTACAGTAGACAACTTCTGTTTTTATTTTTTCATCCAAGTTAGAGAATAAAAAATTCTTCCAGTTTTGCTGTTTTACTATTATTGACAGTGTCTTTGTGTAAGAAAGATGAGTGGTTCAGCAAATGCCACCAAAAGAAGTTAAATTTATTTTAAGAATTAACTTTTCCTCCTCAACTGAAGCAAATAGGGGGTTGATTACAGAGAAGAGGAAGTTTTTTACGATGTTTGTCTAGTATAACATAGCCTTAAGCTACGTGTTTAATAAATCTAACCTTCTCACTATGGGAAGTATTATGCAGGGAAATGGTATAAATGTCTTTAGGTGACTACTCAAGATAGGAGCACAGATTTGTTTGTGGGGCCAGTTGGAGGATAAGAATTTTATGTGTAACTTAAAAAAACCCCAAGTCCTTGATAACTAGGTTTCAAAATATTACATATCTTGAATGTGATACATAGTATAGGTGTAATGCAGATTTAAATATAACTGGTAGAGTATATGTTCATGCAAAAAAGAGTATTCCAAGCCTTTTTCTTTTTTCTTCAAATGTTTTTCTTTTCATAAAATAGTAAGATAAAAAAAATCTTTACATTTGCATTATAATACTCTTAATTGCAGGCACATACAAAATACAGATTGCTATTTATTTCATGTTCTGTCCTCTGATGTAACACAACATTTTCAAAATTTCCTGTCCTCTTTTCTGGGGCTCTGACATATAATTTCAGTCATGTCCTAGATCTTTAGAACATCTCTGGATGAATTGAATAATATTGACTAAGGACTTCAATTTGCCATCATTATGCAAATACTAAGCTATGGAGAGCTTACTTGGAACTGAGGATTGTGAAATTGCCCAAGTGTCAAATTCTCAGTATAAAAGGTTGAAATCACTGAATGAAAGGGGATTTTTTCCGTTTTTCAGAGTCATATTCCTTTTGAGTTAAACAGCATGTTTTTCAACTGTGTTCGGTCTCTACCTCATTCTTTGTATTACTTCTGACAGGGAGCAAAGATATTTATGAACTATAATTCAAAAAGCTATCTAAAGAAATAAAGCAGAAATACAGCCCAAATTGCTATGAAATATGTGCTCAAATCTGTTTTAATGAAAGCAACTCTGAGGAGTAGTACATGATACATGTGTGCAAAATTACCTTTTTAATATGTCATGTGATGAAATGTAATATAGTTCTGTTCAGATTTTATTCAGCAGAAATCATGCCACTTTACACATTAATTTTGGTTTGTTTTTTTTTAATTTACTTCCTAACCCTCTAGTACATGAACTCACCAAGGAGTTCTGAATTGGAATTGAACCAAACAAGTTCTAATTTTTGTGGATTTTTCTTTCTTAGGCTTGACTACGTAATGCTACATTACATTATTTATGATTTATGGTTAAAGGTTATTTCCTGTTTGCTCTTATTCATTATAACTGTGCTTGTATGTTGTCTTAAATATTATTATCTTTTTATCTCATTTTTCATTGCTAAATATATGTCTTAGCTCCATCAGTTTACATAAGCATTTCATATATTGCACAAATATTGAACATGAGTTAAGTGAACAGTAAATAACTTATTGATTTAAACACTTTAAAATGGTATGCCTCTTTCAGAATATTTTCAAGTCACATTTTTAACTCTAACAGGATTAAGGAGAGCTAAGAATGTGTATACCTACATTGCTGACATCATGATGGTTGTGTAATGTTGCATATCTAAATGTCCATGTTAGTACGTGCTGACATGCAAAGCCAGTGGGATAGAAATATCCTGAACTAAGTATAGGCTGTATACCACAACAAGTCTTTTGTTGTATGAACCTAGACTTGGTAAATCTATATTGCAATAGAGACAGCAAAACCTATCAGTATTGCATACTCTTGCATATTATTTTATGTGAAGTATTCAAAATGGAAAGTTTGAGTAGAAGAGAGCTGCTCTGAAACTTACACCTTATGCTGTATCTATCCTGTCATCTCTCCAGTAATTTTGTTTTTTGCAAGGATGACTTTGTGTTTCTCTAGAGAATATTTTTTGTAGTTATTGGTGATTACAAAGTTATAACAATAAAGTAGATCATCCTTGCTGCTTTAACTGTTAGCACTGTGCCTGGCATGGATTTAACCTGTGCAAAGTGGCATGACTGAGGCACATTTTCTTGTATCTTGGCACATTTTTTTGGCTATAAAGCATTGACAAGAACATTCCTCCAGCAGATAGCATGGAAAAACCTTTGGTGACTTGGGTACCTTCTTCCCATGCAGTTTTTCATTACCATTGCAGAGTGCTTGGTCCCACTCTCAGTCCATGTTCCACTCCTAGTTTGGACGCTATGTAAATGGCACTCTGCTGAGCTGCACTAGACCCAAGTCATTATTTTAGACACTTTGAAGGGAAAAGAGAGCTGAAACCATAATAATCTCTTTCTGAGTGTCAGATAGATGTCACCTGTGGCCCAAAAGATGGTGCCAAGTGCTGTGCAGCATGTTTTTGCCAATTGGCCCCAGGAAGATAAACACACTCCAAAAATTTATTCCTTAGGTAACTAAAAAGTTACTTCAGTAATTTCCTGGACAGTTTTAATTTGTTTTAATGATTAGGGTGTGAATCTGAGATGGATTCCTGCTTTGCAAGTATTCAGTACTTTTTCTGCGAATTTAGCATCTGACATATCTCACGCTTTCTTTGTTCTTTCACTACAAATGAAACAGTTCTACAGTCACCTTCTTCCAACACCAGATATGCTGGATATGGTTGGATAGACTGGACGTTTAGGGAAAAATTAGCATAGAAGGTGACTCTTATTTCTGCCACTTTTATACTGGTGGAGATTCCCGGCACTCATAGGGGTTCTCCAGGGGTAGTATCCATGTTGTTTTGCTGCTGATTTGCAAATCCCACAGTGCAACACTTTGGTAAAAGAAATCAAGACACCTCATCAATCTGAGTTGTTACACAAACAATTGTCCTCAGATATCATCCTTCCTTGAAACTGTCTGCATACTCTATGACAATTAAAAAATGTTTGTTAAATGGCTGGAATATATGCAGATTCTTCATTGATTTCTTCTGTTTATGGGTTTGCATTCATTAGATACAGAAATTCTGACAGCAAGTATGACAGAAAAGTTGCACGTTTAAAACATTTGATGGGATTTTTTTACAAGTAACGACAATTACATTTTGGTTGAGAATCTGGATAATGCAATTAAAAATGTATCAAGCCTTTTTTGTAACAGTTAATTTTGAAAGACAGTGGTCAGTTAACCTACTGTGCTTTATGTCTATTTTTATACTTTTTATTCTTTTACTTTTGTTCTAACAAAAGTACTTCTCACTACTGTAGAAGGAAGATATTTGTTCTGCTTGCATGAGTGCCATCAAACATACAAAGTACATTATTCAAGGGCAGAATTCTGCACATGTCCACTCTCTTATAATTAATATTTAATATTTTTCTGGGTGCAATTGTTCACCAACATTACAAGAAAAAAATCCCTTCTGTTGCATTTTTTTGAATTAGTAAGCAAGTATGCAAGTGATACACTGTTTATGTAAAGGAGCCATGCAGAGGCAATGGGTCCAGTTTTCATACTCTCATTCACACTGAAGAAATACTTTATATCATTATTGATTCACAAAGAAACAAATTGCCCAGGGGACCAGGGGATTTCGTAAAGGGAAGGCCTGTTCAAGTCTTAACAAGTGCTAACCAAAGCAGAAATGTTTCATTGCAGAAGCCCACATTATCAGATGCTGTGATAGTCACCAGGCCTCAAACTCATTCATCTGTACACTAATGATATTACCTATGCATATATTAATTATGGTTTATGTTTCCTTCTATGTAACATTATCTTCACATTGTAAGTAGCTGTGAGCTTACAATATTGCTTTAATTCCTATTACTTAATTTTCCGTGTAACATCTGTCCCCTGCCAGGCCAGGAACAGACTGCACCTTTTCCGCTCTATTTTGCTGGTCAGAAATCCCATTTAGCTGCTGTTATATCATTCTTATATCATTAAACTATGATTGTTTAGTTTCCACAGTAGGACTGCAGAGGTTTTGAATATGAACACAAGTGGAATTTTGTGAATTCTTGAAAAAAGACAGGCATGTTCTGCAGTGGTTTCAGCTCTGTCTCTAAGTAACTTTCCAGTCTCAGAAATTTTTGTATCATTTCCCACTAGATTATTTCATTGCTCTTCTTTCAGAGGAGATTTCCTTTGAAATTAACTTCTTCCACAAATTTTTGATTTCCCATTGTGGGTTGGAGAAGTCTCAAATACAGGCAGAAACTGAGAATGCTCTTCAAAATCTGTCAAACATTTGGGACTGAGATAAAGAGTTTAGTGGCTGGGCGAGTACACATGTGATGAAATGACACTGTGAAAATCAAGAGTCTCTTGTACACCGTGTAGGAAGCGTACAAATTCCAAATATTAAAGCCTGTAAATGACAAGAAAATATATAATGATCCATATTGATCCACACAATAGTTATTGTTAAATGCCTTCAGAGAGGTGTTAATTTTATTTTAAGGCCTTATTCTGTATGGAATTTATTTTAATTTTGAAAAGTACATAGATGGCAGCATTATTGGAGGGAAAATATTTTTGAAGGAACTATTCAGTTAGACAAATAGTTAGACACTAATGATTAGTTAGACACTACAACCTTTAAGTTGCAGTGCAGGAAATAAAAAAAAAAATCATTTTCAATAGTAGAATCTTCTATTTCAAAAGTAACACTCTGATTTTGAAACTTATTTTCTAATAAATTACCCTGCTCTCAATAAAAAAAGACATGAATTGCAGTGAAGAATGGTATTTCATTTTTCATATTTAATTCTAACGTAGATCTAACCTACATCTAGAAACATGACTAGGAACATATTGACCTGGAAGCATTTAAATTTAATTTAACTTAGATGTTTTCTACCCTTCCAGTTTCTTTTCATCAGTATTTATGCTCTTTCAGTCCTGAGAACTTGCAGGTATACCACGACACTGTAGTTAAGTGCAGACTTTTCTCCTTCCTTCCCTGAGGAAAACATTATAAAATCCAAATTTCCTACTTTAGATATGAGAAGATATGAAAAATCTGGGACATTTTATAATACTTCATTAAAACTCAAAGAATTATTCCTCATTACGAAATTCCTAAAAACATTGATTTGTAAACTTTATGGAATTCTACTTACCGGAAAAAATTATTTGCAGAGCTTCTTTGGTTCAGTTTAAATAGCAGCTTTGTTACAGAGTAGAATAATACATTAAATCAGGGATATTCTTTTCCTTTTTAATTCATGACTATTTAAGTCACTGTTTAAAATCTAGTACTGCTTGCAATGTCATTCAGGAAAGAATGTGTCAGACAATTCCCCAGTGCTGTGTAATAAACTTAGTTTTTTGTTTATGTATCTTTAGTATTGTTGATTTTACTTTATATATTTTCCATTTTATTTGGAAATTTTTATGTAGAAAATCAGAATAAATTAGTTATCTATTTGGGGGAAAAAAATCTTTGTAATTTATACGCTGTTATGTATGTATGTATTTATTTATTTATTCACAGAAAAATCTAAACACATGTTAGCAAATTCTAAAAAGATAGGTTATGTTTATGTATTCATAAGCTACTGTTAATTTTCCTTTTCCCAACACTTTTAATTGTGGTGTGGAATTTAAAAATCTGCTGCAAGCACTAGAAGATGAATTATAATGGTACCTTAACCTTCCATAAAGAATTTTTTTTTGTGCACAGCTTTTTTAACTTTTACTTGAGATTTTAAGTGTTTCCTCAAATGGCAAACTGTTTCCACCACATCGCATATCTGTACTTTATTCTGTAGAAGATGAACAGCAGGGATTAAAATTGAAGTGGTGATACAATTTTACATGATTAATTGCAGCTGAAGATTAGAGCCCTGATAAACTAATTCCCAGGGAGGCTCCTCAGTGTGCTATTTTGCCATGCAGGCTCTGATAGATAGATAGATAGATAGATAGATAGATAGATAGATAGATAGATAGATAGATAGATAGATAGATAGATAGATAGATAGATAGATAGATAGATAAAATAAGGCTCTGATAAATAAATAAGGGATTGGAGAGGAATGGGGATGTCAGATTTCACCGTAACTGAAATTACATTTTCCTCTTCTTTTTCAATGCATTCTTTTGTTGCTTTCTGCCTTCCATTTCTGTCAGTTACTCATGTGCACAGTGTTTAAGCACTGTCCTACTAGTCATGATTGGCTGACAGTAGGAAAAGATCTAAAATTGGTTTTGTGGACAGGAGTTTGACTCAGTGATCCTCGTGGGACTCCTCCAACTCAGCACATTCTGTGATTCTGTAATTCTGTGATATATCAATGGACATGCACAGAGGATACTCTACTCTTCTGAAAGAAATTTCTTACTTTTACCTTGTAAAAGTATTGTAAACTTGCTTATTTGGAATCTGTGCCATATCTGAAGACAGCAGGTCGATGCCAGTTGTGAAGTAGGAAAGGTGGTACTATAGGTGCTGTTTCTGGTCTGTGGACAGTTTTCCACGTTTTGGTTCTAGTGGTGTCAAATACACTGGGACAAGACCAAATGTCTGTAATTACTTGTATTAATATAGTCATCTCCTGCAGGAAACAGATTGCAAAAATTAGAATAAATTTCTCTATGATAACTATTCCATAAAATTCTCTTCATCTGATGGATCTATGACAGCAGTGTAGCATATGTCATGCATCTTCAACACCAGATTCTTAAATTTTTTTCCAAGTGCTGGGTTTTTATGATATGCTGTTTATTGGAAGGTTAGAATGATAGCTTTCAAGTACAGCGTCCTCTATAGCCACCTAGACTGAAATCTAGCTGGCTGTTACACCACGTTTATATCCGTGTTTGTGCCTTCCTTAAGTGTCTGTCATGTTTTCTTAATTTGATAAGTTGTATCTTCATATCTACTTCTAGGTTCAGATTTTAGCAGTGAATTCTAGGATTACCTTCTGCAGACAATATTAAAACTTTTCTACACAGAGAAATTGCTATAGAATCCAGCTGAACAGTCATACAATGTCTTTCAGGCATCCGAAGCCATTATTAATTGACCTCAGTAGCTTCATTAAAAAGAGATAGAACAACTTTCATGTGTATGTCAGTACAGATGGTGATAGCCCTCTGCTTCAAGCTAGAGATCACAAGCTGTCTAAAACAGAGCGTATCCCTCGATATACTGCCTACTGCTCATGGGCCATTAACAGTACTAAGTTCCAGTGAGAGAGAGGGCTAGTCAAGAACTCTGCTTGGCTGCTTTAGGGCAGAGCCTGTGTTGTGCAGTTTACTGCACTAATTATATACTCTTGATGAGCTCATTAGAGGACAATAAAGCAAAATGAAAACAGTTTGCAATATGTGTGGTCAAATTAGCAACACAGAGAAATTATGGTTTGTACTTAAATGCTGTTTAGAAAGTGTCCATTAAAAAAATATGTAGACTCTTATGTATGTACACTGTAACGATGCTTAAACTAATTTTCTTTAATGTGTTTATTTTTCAAATTGGGAATTGGACCCTGTTTCTATCTGATTAGAATGCAAAGGAAAAATTTAAATGAGACAGGCAACAGGATATCTGTAGCCAGATTCTTCATGGAAGTTAATTATGCAGATCTGAGTTGGTGGTCCAGTTGCGAAGTTTTAAGGTTGAAATCTTATCTCCATTTAAGGAGACTATTTTTAAGTTGATAGACCACTTAAGACTATCAATGTAAGACTATCCTCTTAAGGCTGTTCATTTAAGTCTCCAATCCACTTAAGACTATCCATTTAAGTTTCCATTTAAGACTGTTCTATATGAAGTTAAGTGAAAATAAACTGCACCTAAGTGAAGTTAGGAATCTACTATAACTAATTCATGGTCATTTAAAGAAAAAAAGGTTTTTAAGATTTCTTTAATAAACTGTCGGTGTACGTACATATACACTATTTCATATCCAAAATATCAGCATGGATAAAAGCTGATGGTGGTATTTAACGGCAAAGGATTTTTCTTCTCTGTGAATATACACAAGTTTATATTTACAGTTTATAAATGGGAAAAGTACAGTAGAGGTAGACTGGTTTTATGTCTGCAGCCAAATCAGATCAAAATGGTGCTACAGAAGACAAATGAGGGACCTTTCCTCAAGCTGCTTAAAAGCTGATATAGTTGCATGTGTCATTGTTCCTTGCCCCAAGTCTGTCAAATAACTCAGAATTTCAAAGCCTTTCAGTTATCCTGGTTCGTTCTAGTAGAAGTTATTTAGGACTGCACATGCAGCCACATCGGTAGATGGGAGGAATTACTTTCAGTGAGTGTTGGGTGTATCATAGACATCTGAAGGCTGACGGGCTCAGCTGACCCAAAATGGAGTGCTGTGAATCCATGAATTGCTCAGGATTAGCCAGTCGGGCAAACCAGACTCCTGGCGCTTTGATCAATTGAAATGTTTTCATACAACAGTTTTCAGCAAAACCCTTTTGAAATTTCAGCCCAATTACAAGTGTAAATTTCTAAATGAACCCTTTGTTTTGAGCAAAGTTTTTATAAATCCTTATCCTGAAACTTCTTTTCTATTTGCCTTATTATAGCTTTTTCACTAGAGTTGTTTTCTTTGGGTATGGTTTGTTTGTTTGTTTTTTGTTTTGTTTTGTTTTTCTGGTCTGCTGTAATGAAAGTCTTTCAGCATAAGCTAGAAATATCACATACGTATGGAGTCAATACCAGGTTTAAATTTGATATCTTTATTGATATAAGCCTCTTTAGTTGAGGAAATAACCCGATAGACCCCCTAAACAGTTTTTTGTTGCTACTCTTTCTGAAGTAATCCACTAATGTGAAAATTTGGGATGACTTTTTATCAAGAATTCTCACTTACTTGTAGATTTTATCATCTTCCGACCACTGTCTGTAAGGGTAGTCATAACATTGACACCAAAGTAATGCTTACACACTTTTGGGTCTTCAAGTAAGCTCTTTCTCTTGATTTCTTCTTAGGACTGAAATTTGACCAACTGTCATGTTAGAAGAATTAATTGTTTCAAGTCAATGTAAAGAAGTGCTATTTGTCATTTCTCCATTGCTCAACTGTAAAATAAAAATGTCAGTAGATTCGTTGAGGATAGTAGTTTATTCTCAAAACTGAAACATATCTCGAGATATAAATGTTGAACAAAGTAAGATATTATATATTTTATGTGTCATGAACACAGAATTATGTCAGTGAGAGGTCACTGAATCACATGCAGGCTATAAACCAATTGGATGCTTTAACCCTTGTTATAATCAAAAGTTTGGTTTGGGTTTGGAGTTGTTGTTGTTTTTTGTCCCTTAAATCAAGATTGATTCAAAATAATTGCCTATACTTAATGTTACTTTTAATACCTAGAATTCTCCAAAGTAAAAATAATCAGGTAGAAAAACATAGAAAACTAATCAGAAGTGAATGGGACATGTAGTCACAACTGGATGAGCACAGTGGGGATGAAAGCTTCTTGTTTGCATGAACAGTTGCAGAAGTCCATCAGTCTTAAAGCGCAGACAAGTAGGTGAATGAACTTTTTCTATTCTATAAGGAACAAAGCATCTCTTTCTGATCAAAGCTATGTAACAGTAACTCTGTTTATACAAACAAAAATAACATAGAAATCAACTTAAGCAGCTTGCATGTAAGAACTATCGCCATTTGGTAGCTAATATATAAATTTTTATACATAGATGTAAATCAGAACTTCTATGTTTCCCCTGCTTCTTTTATATAACTCAATCTAAGAATTTCTAAAGCAGAAATAGTACAAAATTATTTTTAAAGTGCTTGTTGACAAAAATTGACAAAAATTAATGTAGACTTCCCAGCATATGCACTATTGTACTTTATCAAGGTGCCTTGTGACTACTTGTGAAATAGGTTATCAGACAGTACATCCTAAAAAAAAGAAAATCCTATTATTTTATATTGCTCAAATCCAAATAACTGAACATCCATTCTAAGCTGGAAACAAAGCTTCAAATTGTGAAATTGCCATAGTTTTACTGTAAAAGCGGATTTTTTTAAACATCTAGTTTATGAATGATCAAAGAAAATTGGCTCAGTTTTTCTTTGGGATAACTGGATCATTTCTTCTTCACTAATTAACCAAAGTTCTTTTAGCCTTAACTGAGCCCTACTGGATTCCTCAAACCAGAAAATTAACTGCGCCAAAAACTAGAGAGCCTACATCTGTATGAAGAATGCAATGTATATTTTAAAACACAGTGTTCTGTTACCAGTAGACTAACTTATTGCCCCTTGTCTTGTCCTGCACATGGTGCCTACTCTGGGTGGCACTGCAGTCCAGAGAATTCTTCTTTTCCATGGTGGCTTGTTGTAACTGCAACATTAGTAGATTTTGTGGACTTCCTTTGGAAGTGCAAGTGGGGGTCAATGGAGCGAGAAGGAATCGAGCTACTTCAAAGAGGAACTACCAGAGAAAATGGCTTAGACTGCACGACTCTTTAGTCCTTGATGTCCCTAAATTTCTTCCGTCAATGTTCTCATAACTTTGCCACCCATCTCTTACAGCGTTAACTTTTTTTGAAACTTAGATCATAATATCCTTCCAAACTCAGCAATTAGAGAACAGTCTGACCCAGGAAGGATTCCCATTGATTTCAACTTTAATGAGAATTGGATCAGCCCATAAATGAACAATTTGTATTATTGCCTTTTAATTAACTAAAGTGGTCAAGTTAGCCATCGCAACAGGATCACAGGACTGTGTGTACAATTGCTGCTTCAGCTCTTCCTAACTGAAGGTCTACATGGGCTATTAGAGGATATAATTCATTTTATCAAAGTGTAATCTGGACTACTCTCCAAATCAATAATCATTTGAAAAGAAAGATCCTTTTTGCCAGAGTGCAGAGAACCACAGGTTCAATAATGAAATGATTGACTTTGCACTTCCAATAAAAAGTATTTAAACTGCATGCAGTTTGCTCTGTACTTGGACAAAACCTTAAAGACTGGAGCTGTATTTACTCCAAATGAAAATTGAAAATTAATTGAATAAGAAATAAATCTTGATTTGGTACTGCACCCAAAGCCTTTCCACCCAGGTGCATGAAGCCATTGTCTGTCTGGCTGCTGCATTTTACTGTCCAGCTTTTGTCTTCTAAGAACTATACATATAGATAAGGTTTTAAAATTCTTGGGGAGTTCTTTGAGACTGTCTCCACCCATTCAAAGCATGCTAGAGCTATAAATGAGTTAGGAAAACATCCAGATTCTAAATTCTGCTTAAAGCGGTATAATGTTATGTACTTATTGTTATAATTTTTAATACAAGCAAAAAATCAATATTTTATATCTGCTGAAATCAGTGACTTTAATTGACTCCAGGGAGAATGGAATTGAGCCTGGAGCATAAAAGGTGGTATGAACAAATATGTGTATCATATTAAATGTTGTCAATCTTGTAGAGCAAAGTGGTTCCTCTACTGCGAACATGAAAATCAGTGCTTTTGTTACACATAAACCATTTGCAAACTTTAGTTTCCTAACTAGTTTTAGGAGAAAAGTAGAAAACAATCCATAAATGAATTATAAAATTAGCAGGGACCCGATCCTCAAGTACCCACCAAAACCTGTCAGGTGTAGATTTGAATTTCCCTTTGAACACAGAAAGTAGATCTGAACTGTAATATTCTGTGGGACTTCTGACAATGTGTTTTCAATTTTTTTCTGGCATTATTCCACTAAATACTACATACATAAATATTTCTTAGTGCAAGACCTTGAGTTTCAATGTTTTATGATCTTTATTTAGAGTTGAACATTCTGCATCTTATCTGTGTCAGCAAGCTTTTAAACAGCTGAGGCAAACCAGAGTAGATTTAACAGAAATGAGAAAACACAAACTAATGCAAAAAACACAGGCTAATGCATAATATGATGATCAGAGCAGTTTCAGTGGGAAGTAGGAAATGCAGATGTAAGTCCTGTCAGTCTGAGAAGAAAACATGAATGTTTCAGTGTGCTTGGTGATTCTCTACCCTTTCTATAGGTACAGGAGAAGCTGTCATCATCTCTTTCTAATTTCTGAAGTTGAGTGTCTAGGCCTTAGTTCCTTTTGTTTCCTATTGTTTAAAATGTCTAAGATGGAGAAAATAATTTTTCCAATTTTTATATACATCTTTTTAAGAAAGTGTGTTTTTCAAAAGATAGAAGGTGAAAGGGAAGATGATCTTTTTTTGTTTTTAACTTTTCAAGATCTTCTAACATTACTCACATATATATTATAATATACATGACTATGAACATAAAAAAAATCTACTTTATTTTTTGCTGTTAAATTAAAAACAACAGGTTAAAAGCTATGCTACTCATATTAGTCATCCCAGGTTGATTCGGAGCTGTTTATCATGAGGCTTGAAGCCAAGTTCACACTCAACTTCTTATGGGCTATTTCAGGAGGCAGATAAACATCCTCGTATATGGTCACAGTAACTTGTCTGAGCTTCTGTATGAAATCCAGTATTAGATACTAAAATGCTGTTTCTCCCATATATATCTGGTTTGCCTCCAAGCCTTTTGTTGCCTTAAGAGAATCTCATGCAAGAAACCAAGGGCCTAAATTCTCCAGGAGTTGCTTCCTTTCTTTGACAATCAAGGTCCATTTTCAGTTACTGAAACATAGGATTAGACACCTGATTTTAGATCCCCAAAGTCTAGCAGCTTTGGCCAGAAAATCAAAGTATTTTTGTGAAATTCTGTAATCCAAATTTAACCTTATGACACCTACACGTTCTCTTTTGCTCAAAAGACAAAAAAGGAATAAATATTAGAACTGAGAATTATTTTTTTTCATGTTCTAAGGCTATCTGTCATTTAAAACAGCTGAATTAGGGATTAATGGATTCAACAATATTCATAATTCTGGCAAAGTCAGATTTGTCAGGAAGCTCTCTCAAAGGTATCACTACTATTATTATTCTGTAGTTTATGGTAAAGGATATACAGTAACAGGTGGTAAAAATCCATTCAAGGTTCTAGAAAGACTCCATCCTATGCCCTGATGTGTTGAACCATTATAACCAGTGTATTCTAAAGTAAAGGCAATAAAGTTGTGAGACGCAATGCTAATACCTGTAGTGCTTGGATGGCTTCTCATAGAAAAGTACATATGCTGCAGATCTTTACCTATGAATCTTTATTTTATTTTCTCATACAAGGTATAGATTTTAAAAGCAAACTCTTTATCGGTTTAATTTGCTTATTCAATGGAACAGTCACTTTTCTTATCCATACAAAACCTAAATAGTATGCTCTTTTCTTTCACACCAAACTGACCATGGTATGTAGTTGCCATTAGCTTTTTATTAGTCATCTCACATTACATGGAGTTAGTCATCATACTGGTACATATTATTATGATAGCTTGCATTCCAAGACACAAGGATCTACAGGGAATCATAAAACTCAGAGGAAGTATACTAGAACCCCTAACCTATCTCCAGCCAGTGAAGGTCTTCTTTTTTCAGTATGTTAGAGGCATAACTGAGAGTAGTATTAAAGTACTAATAGCTTTGCTTTTCGTTTCTGACATATAGCATCCATTTATAAATAGGCCATGCATTGATATTAGGTTTTAAATTTTCTCATGTGTTTTGTTTCTTTAAGTAAATAATGAATTTAAAGGTAGATAGTGCTTCTAAGGCAGAGACACGACTGCAGAGGTCTAGCTTAAAATGTGAGGACTTTCATTGCTATAATTATAATTGCAGGAAATAAAAATGCTTCTGCTATTTTTATTGGACCAAAATAAATTTGAGAAGTTCTGTAGCTATTACTTGAGACAAGCAGATTTGTTATTTTTCATACTACTTCTTCAGTGTATTAGCTAATAATTTTAAAAGCTTTGAAAAAGGGAATATAGGAGTTTAAATACTTTTAAAAGTGATCATACTTAACATCATTTAATTGAAAATATTTAAGCAGAGAAGACATTACAGAATCTGAGTCATATGTTGTGCAGAAAATGCATGCTTGAGAACCTCAAGAGGTTGAAAATGCTTAAAGAATTTCTACATTAATTAGAAAGCCTAAATTACATTGGCATATATATTATTTATAACAAGACTGTTACTGTATCGTCTATGGTTACTAAAACACAGCTAAGCATTTTGTTATTTGTGTAAACATGGACAAAGAAAAGATTGTTTATTCCCAGATGGGAGAGAAAAGTATTCTAATTACAGTTTGCATTGTTTTGCCTGTGGGTTCCCCAAGAGCCAGTCCCTGATGGGAAGCTGCTGCCTCACATTCAGTGATGCATGAACTCAGTCTCTTTGTTCCGCAATGGGGGAAAAAAAAAGTGTCTGTGTAGTGCTATTTCTTGACTACTGCATGTAGAAGGTTATTGTACTTGATTCCTCTACATCTGCACAGACTGACACAGAATCTGTCCTTTCTCTCTTCCACTCTGCATGTACCTATTGTTAGTTTCTTCCTTCTGTCATCAAAAGACACAGTGAAAATAGGGTAGAATCAATCTTTTCTTTCCCTGGCAATGAAAGAAAAAATTTGTGAATTTATACATTGATGGTGGAATAATTGTTTATTATGCAAACTGTTCAGAATATGTCCATGAAGAGAAAAGTAAGCTCATAATCACTTGTTCTTTTGGGCAAAATACATAAGCTAAACCAAGTGTCACCAAATCTGATATTATTTACATGTCATGCAAATTTATTTTCATTTTTGACAAAGTATTGAATTCACTTATAAGCATATAATAGACCCTACTCATACTGAAGTTCTCTTTTATGCTATTCTATGAATAATTAAATCATATGGGAAAATGTCAGAAGGCAAAATAAAATCTATTTATTCCAGCCATATCTTTTCACAGCATAACGTGTCGTTTGAAAACAACATTCAGCATTTTATGCCATCTATGCTGGTTGGGGGTACGTTTACAATAGAATATTCCTTTTCAAGTTGCATACAGTCAGCTTAGAGCAATAAGACCTCAATAGAGTGATCTACAAAAGCAGGCAGTCATTGACATTTGGTTCACTTAAATCTTTTGGAGATGAAGCTTGTTCATCATGTTGTCATTCACAGCTTTATGCAAATAAAATGTTACTAAAAAACATTGTTTCTACAGTGACTGTATTAATAAGATAAATTTTGAATACTAAATTTTAACAGAATTTAAGTAAAATATCAGTGTTCCTTAAAATAAATGTTTTTATAATATTTTAAATATTATTATATTATATATTGTAATTTAATTTTATATCTTATTATATATATAGTATATAATATATAAGGTATATATATATTTTAATATTTATACATATTAGTAGGTTGCAGGAAAATGTCCAGAAAAATACCACCATTTCCCAGGCACTGTGCATAAAACAACTGGTAAATGTAAGAAGTCTTAGATTCTAGTTGGACATTACTGATAGCCATTGTATACCAGATCTCCATATGCGGCCTAGAGAATCAAGGAGTATATTGTTTCAGTCTGCAGATGTTGTGTAAATTGCATCTTTCAAGTCATTTTCTCAAACATGGCTAGTGTATCTTTGAGAATTGTTATGTGCAATTATTACCAAATAAATACAATCATTTGATATCTGCATTTTTTTGAATTTGTTAACAATTAAGAAAACATTTTACAAAAAATAAAAATAAAAATTGCAGACCAAAATCTCCTGATTCTCTATTTTGTCCAAGCAGAGCTTTCACACCTGAGACAAAGGACCTGCTAAAAAGTGGTCTGAAGCTCCCTCCCTCAGAAGGTCCATCTCCAGCCTAAGGTAGAGCTGCAGAGGACCGAGGATGAGTCTGCTTAAGAGGATTTATTTTTCTCACTCTACATGTAGAGTCCCAGCATGAACTGGGGGGACTATTCCCTTTCATGCTGAGGGTCCTTTTCTCACCTACCCTGTTCATTGTGCAAGAAATCTCCTTTATTAATTACTTAGATATAATTAGATAGATATTATTTTTCGCTTAATCTTCATTAAGCATTTGGCTTTTAATCTCAATACTTTGCTTGTGTAAAGTATGCTGCATAATTTCCCATCAAAGATGCAAGAGTTTTCATAGAACAATAGAAGAGGGTCTGAAAGCCGATGTATATCACAGGAAAAATGTATGCATGTTGATTATTAAGAAATACTCTTTTCTTGTCATGGCATTAATCACTTATCTCCTGTTCCAAAATGCCTATTACCGGTGCTAATTATCAATGCCAATACGTCCTTAAAGGACATTTAACTTTGAAACACTTGGGAAGCAAAATCTTGGACACTAGGAAGTATTCAGCCCCTAAGCAGTTAACCAAACACATTGACTTTTACCAGTTTCTACTCTTATTAAATTTATCACTAAAATTGGTCCTCCCTCTTTATTTTTTTAGTTAAATCTGTCTAGAAAAAGTTCAGGGTGCTTAGTAGATCTGTTGTTTTGTTTCAGTGATGGACTCCCAGCATATACATACTGTGCATACTGTGTATAATATATGTGCTAATGTCTGAATAAGAACACTTACAAATGTATTATGAGCAGTTCCATCTGGTGGAATGAGCTGTCAAATTGACTTTTTTTAAAATTAGACTTGAGTGAAATTGCAAGAAATTATGGTAGACATTGTTTGTAGAGAAAGATCTCTTACTAAAATGCCTTATAAAATTCAAGGAAATAATATTTTCTGATATTCAAACTCCAGGTTCATTTAAAAAAAATTTTTAAAATATATTTTTTTGTTCTACACTGATTTGCTAAATTACATCTGGCTTGAAGTTTCAGAGATTTACCATTCACTGTATTTCATAAAGACTGGTCATTAGAATGACCATTAAATATTTCCTCTTCCCAAGAAACAATTCTGTATATACAGTTTTGCACACAGTTTGTGTAAACAGTCTTTGCCTGTAGCCAATGTGCCCCCCAGCAATAACCCTAAAATATACCTTTTAGATCTCTATATTTAGCTCATTTCAAGAAAATGTCATGTGTTGCTTCTGCATCTCTCTATGCCTTCTCTGAGCAAAATTATCAGCCTACTACATTCCAAGTGGTGACAGTGCTATGCTACTGTTCTCTGTTGCTTGCAGATTGTTCAGTAGAACAGAGCATATTCCAGACAGATTTAATCTTAAAATATGCAGCACTAATTGTGAAAACAGCAGGAGAAAGATAAAATCAGTGGCAACTAGATAAACTCCTGGTAGGTCTCAATCAGCAGTTTTCTTTGAACACGGACACGAACAGACAGTAAGCTTTGTAAATGTAGTAAAAATTGAAAATGTGCATCATATATCAAAGGCAGAGTAATATTGGCCAAAGTGTATTTTGATCTGTAATAACATTACACAATTACCTTGTGGTCTTTTATTTAGCAGTTGTAATAATGACCCCTAAAGATCAAATGTTTTGTTTGTGTTGGAGAAAATAAATCTTACTGATGAAAAACTGATGATAAGTATTAGATTAGTAAAGGCTAGGTACAAAAAATATACATGTTTAGTTAAACTAGCTTCTAGTTGTAAAAGGCCTTCATTACTTAAGTGTCTAGGTAAATACTGTCCATATCCAGACAGGTATCCAGTGGATAACCGGTTGGTTCTGCTCTTAGTTCTGTAACGGTATGGAGAGGATTCTTTACAGCAATGCAAATCATATACAGTAGGAGCAACAAACACAGAAATATACTTAATCGGAAGCATTTATGCCTTGTTTTGTTTTATTTTGTTTTTCTCTGCTGCTGATTATGCTCAGGAAGAGAAATGAATTTTCATCCTTATGGAGTAAGTCCTGTATTCTTTAGTAACATCTGTCTTTCTCCCACATTAATGTTTTTTAGATTGAAGGAAGCATTTGCGCTTCTGAGTCACCAGTCAGTTGTGACAGTATGTTCATGCCTCAGGATATTGAGTCCAATGGTTTCATATATATTAGTCATCTCATTTGCAAGATTCTGAACATGTCCTCTTCAGACTTACCTTAACGCCCAGATTTTTTACAAATACCAGTTTCGTAGGCTTTCATGAACCCTAAAGAAAGAATAACCTGTACTCGACAGCATATGAAAACTAATTAAAAAAACTCTTTTTCAGTTTTTGAGAGCAGTTCCTTTCATTTCCTTGAAAAATCAACTTGTCTAATTTAATCTTAAATTAGACAAGTTTATTTACTTTTCTTTTAAACACTCAGTCAGAACTCCTGAGTATTGAAATTAGCAGAGGCTTTGCTATTGACTTCAGTGACACGCAGTTTTCTCTTTACGTTTCTCTGTGCCAAATCTTGTTTGTGATGCAGACAGTTGACATTTGCTATTGTTAGGATCTAGCCTGCTGCAATTATTGTATTGACTTTATTTATTTATCTTCTTCTTTGTTATTGAAACAACAGGAATGTCTGAGTGGTGTAAGGCAGAAATATTTCACATTTTCATGCAAAGGAAACATATGGGTAGAGAATCTTCTAGAAGTTTATCACATGTTCACATGACATGCAACTAAAGAGTACGTATATGTGAAAACAATGGTGTATTATAGAGGCTGATAAATACATTTTGCAGCTCATTTAAATAGCTTGCTTTCTGCAGAGTTTAGTTCAATGGCAAAAGAATTTACAAACACAAGAATTAGTCAAGAAAATTCTACTACTATTAAGAAAAAAATCCAGTAGAGAAACTAAGATGTTTTGATTCGGCTTCCTGAGCTGATAAACCAGTTCTACCTGCTGAATTACAGGTTTAAAAACTTAGTTTAGCTGACATACTTTCAGGCCTTCCTGGCCACCCTAGAAAATTCACCAAAATCTTGCACTGAAAAGAATGCTGAGGTATCAAATAACAACCCCATTCCATCAAAGAACATGGTGTGTGGCAACACATTCTCTCAGTTTTTGTTCTACACAGTTTACAAATGAAGCACTCAGAATAGACAGGCAGGAAATCACATGCTCTTCATTATTGATTTAGGTATCAAGCATCTTGAGTGTGTATTCTTAAATCAGCACCAAATAGATGATGTTATCTTCATTTAAATTAAAATATAACAAATCCAGTGTATTCTTATAATTCTCCAATATTTGGGGATCTTAGTTCTCTATAACATTGTTTTGAACATTAATGAAAGAAAAGAGATTTTATCAGAACCTTCATTGTGAGAAATTTACTATAACAATGTTTTATTATAATCTTATTGAACTTTGGCCTATAAAAAATAAAACCTTCTCTCCATCCTTTAAAGTAACCATAAAAAGAAAGTAAAAGACATAATCAATGACCAAATTTGCGTTCTAGTTTTGCTATGATTGCTACAACTACAGAAGATACGATGTGTTAAGGTTGCTGATACCAAAATCTAAATACAAGCATTAAAACCCCAGAGCAGTGTGAGCTATAATTCCTTCACCAATTTAGGAATCATTAACTTGTAACATATTTACATACATAACGTCAACTAAGCAATTCAAATTTATTAAAAAAAAGTCTTTATTGTGACTTTATTTATTTACACATCTCCTGTCATATTGCACTTTAGAGCATCAGGGACCAGACTAAGGCCAAGTGAAGTATCTCACAAGCAGCAAAGGGGCCTGGAATACGTGACACTAGTGAGAGTAAGGGTATAGCATGGATTTGGCTGTAAATGCAAGATAGTCCTGTAAATCTTTGTTCTTTCACAATTTTAAGTAAAGTAGAAAAATATGTATAAAAGGTATAGAAATACTTTATGTTGTCAATTAATTACACAGCCTATTTGCGAGATTTTAATCAATGTTTACATACATTGTAAATAATTTATTTATGAAGTTTTAATTACATAAAGGTAGAGAAACCCAAGGTAACATGCCAATGTTTTGTTCGGTGGTGTTTTAATCAGTCCTTTAAAAATCATCTGACTTCACATCTTTCACTGAATCACAGAAAACATTCCCAAATATTCTATCTAATAATTATTATTTTTACTTAAGGAAGAATATATACTTTTATACATATAACCTATTAAAAATTAACAGAATTAATTCAACCACATTTTCAGTGCCCCTATAACTGGATTTACAACTAGCATATGCAGAATAATATAAATTATTCTAATACCCTGGAAATATGATTTTGACAAATAAAAAAATGAAATAAACAGAAAAAGTAAACTCTCTGAATTAAGACTGTTCAATTGATGTTAAACATACACAGCATTTCTTTTGCAAATAGGCCACTTAATGACGTGTTTTTTACGTGGTATACAGGGATCTGTCAATTGATTTGTTTTGGTGATGTGTGACACTTTATTTAGAATTATAATATAGAGAATTAATCAGTATACTAAGTGTATTAGTGGCAGCCTTAGAAGCAGATGTCAAAATGCAGTCATTTGTGGGAAGGTACTGATGGCCACAAGTGAAGGCATCTCTCAGAGGGAACTGTCTCCTGGTTGCACGTTGATCAATGGTGTGATTGATGGTACAAGTAATGTTACAAAGCCTTTGCCGGTAAAAAATGTCTGGTACGAAAAAGTAAAACAAATAAAAAATTCCCTTAATCACCATATAGTAGAGAAATAGATTTGTTTTAATGTAGCTAGGTGCAGCATTGTAAACTTTGAAACAATATATATGCATGACAGAGCTTGTCTTTGAAAATGGCGACTCAGGTCATTGAAGATCACTGCATCAACAGGAATTCTTGGTGCCATGCTATGGTTACATGGGATAATACAATGTTTATAAGAGGAGAACTATCAAATAGAAGTGGAATGTGTCGGCGCACTTTTCATTAAACATAAAACTATTGTGACAACGCTGTCCTTAAAGCTGATAGTCACACTTCAAGTAGAACAAGAAATATTAGAGAGATTTCAAAGGCTCTTAGAATTAGAAAAAAGGTGTTCTGAAGCATGAAATTTACAGATTTCAGTTTAATCCTTTATATACTGCAGGAACCACTGAGACAGGGCTTAGTCATTTGACATAGATAGCTACTCCTGACAAAAAAATGATATAAGCTCTTGGTAGCCCTTAATTTTGCCAACAGAGGGTAATAAAAGGGTTTCCAAAGGCTGAAAGTTGTTAGCTTCAAACTCGACTTACTTTAAGTTCTAGTTGCACGTATCATTATTATGCCCTGGAACAATTTATGTATCATTCCGGATTCTACAATGGCCTTTAAGATAGGACTAGATAGAGTTATTAAATAGATGTTTTAATCCGGTTCTTAGAGGATGAAATTGACATGTATTTATAGCCTTAGATTCTATGGCTATGTCTGTATTAGCACATAAAATATCCCAAGCTTGTTCTCTAGTGGGTCAGCATTTGTGCTTCAATGCCTGCTAATAATTAAACAGCATGGGCAGTATTGGAGCAGTGCTTGGCCATGCTCTGACCCTGTTTGTTTCATCTGTACAGTTGTAATCTCGTTTTTTGGGGGTGGGGGTTTGGTTTGGTTTTTTTGTTTGTTTGTTTGTTNGTTATTTTGGGGGGGTTTTTGCTGTGGGAGAGATGCACCATATGTCCCAAAAACACCTAGACTAATATCTCTCAATTTTCTGAATTGCACAAATTTTGTAGTCATTATTTTCAGTGAGATGAAAGGAGCCTATTTTTGCTAATGATCCTGGTCCCCAAAACCTTAACAAGCAATAAACTTCATGAAGTATCAATGCTTAGTAAGTTCTATAGTTACTAAGCAGTATGAGGTAGGTAATCTTTCTGCTTTGCTGCAGATTTGGAAGGAGGTTTTGAGACTTCAGAAGAGTTAATTATATTTTAACTCAGTACTTCAAAAGAATCTCCTATAATAAACAGCCAGCCATTACACAAGAACTCTGGAATCAGGAGAAAAATGAACAGACAAGATTGGTAGAACTGTGGCCATGTCGCTGCTGAATGTCAGGAGGTACATAGATTTCAAAGCCAAAGAGATAAGCAGATCATCAACACTGATGGTGACGCCTGATAATGTGTGTTTGAAAGTGCCTCTTACTGAAAAAGAGAGAGCTCAAAGGTTGATTGAATTTTACCTTCTGCAAAGGTAACTGTGCCTTATTTGAAGCCCTTGTTTGGTTTGCATTTATGGGTAGCCAGATGTTCTTTTTGTTGGAATCCCACGCCTAATCTCAACTGAATTTTTAATTTGCATTTGAATTTGACTTTGATGTTCAACATTTTATTTTAGTGATATCCCTCTCCATAAGGTCAAAGAGCTTTTTAGTAGATAGTATTTTCTTCCCAAGAAGATATTTATGTAATGTAGTGAAGTTACTTTCCAGTCTTCTTTCAAAATTGCAGAAGCACATTGCACTTCTGAAGTCTCACACTGCGTGGTGTTTTCTTAGGACTTGTGGTTCTTTGCTATACTTCTGCCAGTTTTTCACCTTTTTTTTTTTTTTTTTTTTTTTTGGCAAGACAGAGAATCAATACATATATTCAAGAATTAGCCTCACCAAGACTATAAAAATTCTTTCTGCTTCTCTCACTGCACCTTTTTAGCACGCCATAAATAAGTACTGGCTTCTTTGCAGTGGAGATCTACATGGGCCATAAAGACAAAGTGAAAGGCTTAAATATCTTTAGGTAATATTTCATCTGAAAAATGAAAAATTCATATAGAATATGAGCAAAATAAGAAGATAGAGCAGGGACGAAAACAGAAAAAAGCAATGGCTGAAACTGAAATTAAGTGTGAGATAAAATGGAAAAGGGCTGGAATGAACAGTAGATCAGAAGGGATGGAGTTGGATTGATTAAGAGTAGCCAATAATCTGATGTCATAAGGGACTAGAGATCTTTCTTCACACTGATTTGTTGTGGTTGACTCCTTCCTGAAGAATGTTTCAAGCATAGGGGAAAGAAGAAAGTGCCATACCAGGGCCTTATGTCCCATGAAGTCAAGTGGTCCCCTTTGCAGAGTTCTAGATCCCTGGACTCCTTTTTCCCCACAGTGCAAACATGCAACAAAAGGACACTCCTTACCCAAAATGCTGCACAGTCTAGAGAGCAACTCAGCCATTAGCAGGTGGAAGAAAACACATGGACAGGGGAAGCACAAGAAAATAACAAACCATCTTGGATCAGTATGAAAACTGTGGTCAGGAAGACAGCTATCTAGCAGTTGTGTGTATGAGGGGTTGGTGGTTTTTTTTATCTTCATGGCAAAGAAGGATTTTAAATAGGGATTTGAAGGTGGACAGTGAGCGTGGCTGTTTGGACATTTCCTACTTTTTATAAGGGTAAAGTGTAGCACACATTTGTCCACATTCTTACAACTTATCTTTGGTGACAAAAATGATTACTTTAAATCTAGATCTATGTATTTTTTCTTAAATTAACTGGAATCATTGAAACAAGACATGAAATGTGGCTTTGCATTTGTACTTTTGTATTAAAACCTACAGTTTATTAAAGAATCAGTTATAAGCAATGCATAGTTCTTGGAATCACTTTCAAGTTTATATTCATCAGGATATACAAGAACTTCTAAGGCTAGCACTGGAAGGCTTGGCTTTTTTGTATAGGTTGATGTTCCACAGTAGCCCAAGTTAATCTATATCCCATTTCCTCTTTCTCTGTCACCAGCAGTTGCACATTCCTGCCCATTCTCTTGGGCCAGTTTCAATCCTTGCTTCACCCTGCTGTTTTTCCTACTAGTGAATATGATCTGACAAAAAGATTATCATTTGCTATCAGGCCAGCATGCTGAAATGTCCTGATAGAGTATGACATGATCAAGTCCAAGATGATGAATGAAGATGGTGGAAATACAGAATGAGTTCAGCCGAACAGATAAAGTCAGAGATAACAAGATGTCAAGAAACATTTTTAAAATGGCACAGTCTCTGTCATGGGCTAGGAACTACAGCCAGAATGACCAACAAGAAGCCAAAAAATCCTGAAGAAGTTACATTGCCTAAGGGATAAAATTCCTTCACTGAGTCAGGGGCAAATGTACTGCCCTACAGTACTGAGGGCACCCTGTGCTCCTGTATATGCTTGTTTTCCTGTGATGCTTGAGAGCAGCTCTACATACCTCAAAGACTTCAGAGCAAAAATTGTCCAGCTCAGAAGCTGAACCAAATTTTCATTTTGAAGATGCTGGTGTTAATACTTGTTATTCACAGCCTTTATTGTGTTTTTCAATAGTGGATATCAGAGCTGTTGTATCACACTTTGCTGTGATGTTGTGGTGATTGTAGTACAATCCTCTGACGTTATTGTGGTATTTCACTGGATGATCTGTAACTGTTTTAAAAAGCTAATATTGACCTACTTAAATATGAAAAATTGAGTCTCCGATATAAGTATACCTACCTATTGACTGTGTCAACAATACATCTCTTGTTGTGTACTCCAACCACTAAAGTGGCTTGTTACTATTATACCTGCCATCCTTAATTTCTCATAAAGTGCAACAGGTACAATACAGAGTAATTTTATTTCATAATATTTTAAAATAATATACCCTTTGCTTGTGGGTGGTTTTTACAGTTTCCATAGTGCCAGAATTCTGAAGAGCCTGCAATTATTTGGAATGACATTGTTTAATAAGATAAATAGTAATCAAGATGACAATGTTTATGATAGGTCAGCATATTAGTGTTTCTTTTCATTGATCTTTTGAAACTGAACTTAGATAAATATTTTTATGTATAAGCTGAATTACTCTTAATTTTAGTTTTCCTTATTTACAGAATCTGTGCTCTAGTATCTCATGAATGGAAGCCACACAGTTTAGAAAGGTGGAATTAATTTTTTAATCAAAATCTATGGATTTAATTACAACATTTACCTCAGTTTAGTCAAAATACATATTAGCAATTCTATTGATTTCCTATTTTTCTGCAGTGTTGTATATCTAAAACAACCAAATGTACTGTCAGACTAATTTTGATGAGGCATACAACACAGTAGATAATTACTTCACTTTGCTTAATGTATTATAAATCCATAAATAGACATTTGTTTTATGTGAAAAGTGGGCAGCCTAGTAAAGAACAGGAACAAATAACAAAGGGGAATAATCAGTGACAAATGCAGACTAAGAATAAAAGCTGATTAATTGAGAAATTTTGTGAACTGATTATTCATTATGCTGTAGTTGCATGTACTGCACCAGAATTTCTTTTCATTTCTTGGATTTAGTTCCAAATCAGTTTCATAACATGGTTTTCATCTGCTGTTGTTTTTCATATACATTGTATGTGAAAGTTTTTTGCACGAAAATGTTATTTGTCCTGTATGTTATTTCTGTGACATAAAGCCCCTAACAAAACTGGGTTTAGAGACTAAATCACATTTTAGTGTTTATAACATCAGCATCTGGCACAAAAGAAAACATGTTTCTGGAATAAATTTTAGAAACAACACAAAATACATACTCCTTCCAGTGCTAAATGCAACTAGTAGTATTTGCAGAAGCTGGCACACATTGCCATTCTAAGATGTTAAGCGTAGCTAGGTTGGCAGGTCAGTAATTGTATCTTGCCATGTCAAGTACTTATTTCCAGAGCCAAAATTTGCCAGCAGTAGAACATCTGAAAATCTTAAGGAAAGCTATTTGTGTCTTGCTAAGTTGTTACCTGTTCATCAGGAAGTTCTGTGAATCTCCTGAAGACAGATACCATGAAATCTGATTTTCTGTAGGGCTGCCTAACTCCTGGAGGCCCCACTGACATTAGTATGTATCTGACTTACTGAAATTGCTGAGGTAAAGACAAAAGAAGGAAGAAGCACAGCATACCCAGTGGTTCAGCACACTAAATACTTGAAAAAAAAGGCTGCTATATTTTTTTCCTGAGAAATCAATATCCCAAGTGGCTTGATGACAGAAGAATATAGTAGTTAGCTTGGAAAAAATGGACATATCTGCAAATCAGGTAGATGTTCAGTTCAGTGTTAAGATAAGTTCGAGAGCCACTGAAAAATCTTGATCAGAATATTTGGCAATATCACTCCGGTGTCTTCCAGTATTAGCAGACTGAGAGGACAACCTAGAAGAGTCTTTCCTTTGCTCTTTCCAGCCTTGATGTATTAGACCAGCATGCTTTCAATGCTACCTCATGCTTCAGTAAGAGAAGAACAGTAGACCAGAAGATGATTACAGTTACAAAGGAGCAAGGTAGAATGCAGGAAACAAACAGAAGGAATCCTTATAGGAGGGTGTTCATAGGCCAGTATCAACCAAGTCGGCTGCCATCAAACATCCTGCCCATCTTTTGTCCCTTCATCACTTTCCCTCAGTACATGAGTTCTCTTTTACAACCGGAAAGCATAGGATATCTCTAGTAACCATAACTAGATGCGTTGCTTAATAACTGTCTATTCCGGAGGAGAAGGGCCAAATGTAACTCTGTAGACTTGAACCTGCCAGAATACCAGGGTGTTCACAAACTTGGAGTTCTGAAGTTTCCGTATTTCTTTTAAGGATAATTTGTTTCAAAATTTGAACTTTTTCTCTCAAAAAAAAAAAAA
>VWZG01007288.1:108584-129761 GCA_013396735.1 Grallaria varia
AAAAAAAAGGAAGTTGCAAGACTTTCAAACTCACAGACAGAAGTTTAGCTGTTTTTGTAAAGTATTAGAATCATCTTATTGTAGAAAAGTGTATTTGCCTTATGGATAGAGCACAGTATTTGCTCCAAGAAAACAGCAGGAACTTTTGCCATTTTGGTTTTTTCTTTAATTATAGTTCATAAAGGTCAAGCCCTGAAAAATTTACCCCTAAATTTAAGACCCTACATCAGTCTTCTCCACATGACAGATTTCCTCTCTTTACATAATCAATCAGGTCTGGGTTAACATGGTTTTCTGAAGAAGCTCCTCTCATTCTCCATTCATTAATTACTGTTTCCCGTAAGGAAGTTTGTCTGTGGAATGTTCCCTTTATGCCGATCTGAAGTAGCTTGATTCTCAGCATTTTACAAAATCCTGCAAAGATGCCTTTTGGGATAAATCTTATATGCAAATGGGATTAATTTATACTGCAAATATGTGGTGAATGTAAAGACTTATTAACACTTGTCTTCTCAAAGTAACTGGACTAATTGTGGGAGTTAGGGGTGCAAAAAGCCTGCTGGTTTCAATATATAGTTTGATTTCTGGAGGATACTAAAGAACTGACTGTTTAAACATACATTGAATCTAATTCGGTGGTTTGGGTACATATAACCTTTGTTTAGCAGTTTTGTCACCTGAAACAAATATACTTTAAAAAAAAAAAAAAAAAAAGAACAATCTCAAGATAAAAGGATATTTTTTCAAAAGTTGCATCCAAGAAAATCCATAAATTAGTTGCAACCTTCTTAAGATTCTCTAGCATTTGAAGACTGTAATTACTATCTGTAAATGGATCCCCTTCTGTAAGCAGATGATCACCTATGTTTTTAAAGGCACTTTTCTATGTTTGCTGGAGAGAATATAGCATAATGTATGTTTTGTGACTTACTGCTCTTCAGATTCTGTCAATTTCAATTCAAAATTCACATTTAATTTATGAACAAGTTTTTTCACTTCCTTCACATTGAAATTAGTCTTATACTTGCATTTGCACAGTAATAGTTAAAGTGTCAAACAAAAACTAGCTCTACTACAGGTTGCCTATTTTTCAGTACTTAAATCTGAATCTTCAAGACCAACAGAGCTGTGAGAAAACAGGTTCTTTGAAAAGACGTCTCCGAAGAAGTAAAATCTCTTAAATCAGGATTTTTCCATGGTATATTGTCCCAAGACATGGCAAATGCAAGAAAGTATATTCAGTTTAAGTCAAGCTTTGGACGACATTCACTTTGGATTATATTTTTATTTGGAAATTTTACTTATTCCTACCTTTTCTATTCTGAGCAATTTTTTTCTTCTCTGAATCTGTCCCTAAGCTGAATAGAAATTGTCAGAGTATATAGTAGAGGCATTCAGGCCCAAAACATACAAATGCTTATCCCATGTTTTTCTTCTTGAAAGTATGGATATTTTGTAGAACAGGAAAACGATTTGTGATGATGAAACTTATTGTAAGAAAATATTTTTTGTTATTGCCACAATAAATTTGACCATCTTCAAAAGCCATCTAGTATTTAACACACTTCAGCTGAAATTCATCTGTTCCTTTTACTAAAAGTTTCAGGTTTTCTGAAAGAAAGAAAACATTTTCATAAATTAATTTGATAGCCACCCCATACTTATGATGAAGTCAGTGAGTTGACAGGGAAATTTCAGGAAAGCATTGCTGGACTAGGATTGCTGTACAGTTTTTCATCATGGGCAGCAGAAGAAATTGTTGCTTAGAGTGTTATATGCTGTCTGATCACCTACATGTGTTTTTTGGCAGAGGTCAGAAGCCTGCCTTCTTGGTCAGAGAGCGCAGCAATTGCAGCTGTCTGAAAAAAAAGTGCTGCAGGTCAGAACATGTTAAAATAGTGGGGATACTGTTTGTCAGACTGGGTGCAAACTCACAAAAAAATCCATGCTTCGTCAGAAAAAGGAGGAGGATACACAGAAGAGAAAAAGCACAAGAAAAGAACAAAAACATTCCTTCTACTAAATACTAGACTATAGTCATTGGAAAGAATACAAAGATTATTCCATCTCTCTTGTTGACTAAATTGTATGTTCTTCCTACAGACAGTTCCCCAAAAAGAACTGTTCTTTGTTTTCCTGTGTACAGACACACTATCTGTTGTTTATGACTCTAACCATAGCATGCATAGTTTAAAATGTGGGTCTATGAGATAGGCTAAGTTTCTCTTTTTGGTTTGTCAGTCATTAAAACCCATGTTCCTTAATTATTACAGCTTCTTTGTGATTTGCTAACAAAATTTTCTGTCTTTAGTTTATTATACATTGCTTCTAGTAGCCTGACCTGTTTCACAAACATGGCACTATATTCTTTTATGCCTTATAATTAGGCCAGATGTGTTTTGTCCACCACCATTTGGTTTTCCACAGATGAAAAAAATTCTCCCCAAGTTCATGGAAACAGAGATTCCAAGTCCTCAGGACCTGTTTTGTTGAAACACTTTGTCAAGCTTTGGACAGGTGCAGACATCTGTGGCTTTATAAAGCTCATGGCTGTCACAGGATTAGCTGTTATGGAGAGGATCTCAAACTCTTTTGGCTCCTGGGCACTCAATTTATTGATTCTGTGAGACTGCCCACCACCCTTTAGCTCAAGCATGTGTACAGAAACCCAAGCCATCAATGCATCATTAGAAATTGAAGGCAGTTGAAGGCTTACCTATGAAGGAATCATTCTGACTCCTTTGGCAAAGATGAGGTAGGTGATATGTTATGCAGCATTCATGTTTTTCTTTCCTGCTATTTTGTTTAGTGGCTGTTATGCATCAGTGGCCCTCTACATCAATATTTACTAGTGTTTCAATGCAGAAGCAGATTGAGATAATACATGCAGTGCCTGTTATCAGAGGAAGCTGTACTTACTTTTAAGTCTATTCATAACCTTTAAAACATTGTATTGCAGTTTTGAAGACTACATTCTGACTTTATTAATGCTTAGGAAAAAAAAAAATCTTTCCATTGTTCTCTGTCAGCAATCCTCATGTTCACTGACTCCATTAGTAGGATTATGGTCAGGTTACTATTCAGTGCAGCACTGGAATTTGTTGCTTTCTTTTGTATTGAAGTACAAAAGCTCTGTCAAAATTTTTTAAAATTGTAAGCTAAGCAATTTTGCTTCTGAGTTGTCAGAAAAGCAAATGTGTGGCAGAGCTCTTCTTGACAGCTGATTATCTAGATATTTGCCAATAGCCTCAGCACTAGGCCTCTATGGTTCTATGTTCAGTTGAATGAAAGGGAAAAGAACCACAGATGTGATTGTTTTGGGGGTTTTTCTGGTTGGTTGGTTGGCTTTTTATATATACACTTTCTTTTAACATTGCTGTTTAGAACACCAGATGACTTTCATAATTTAAGAGCGTTGACAAAATGACATCCAAGAACAGATAACTAATGCTGTGCTACTGAAGGTGGGAATAGAGTGCTATATTTGCTTTACATAAACCAGGACAGAGATTTCATTCAAAATATTCAAAACAGCTGGGAGCTCAGTTCATCCTTCCAAGTCACTCTTCTTAGGTACACTGGAGAAGAAAGTCTTTAAAGAGTATATCTGATCTCTCAGCTTAGATCAATTGGGCTGGTCCACAGGCATAGCTTTGTAGCCTACTCTGTATTAAGAAAGTGTGTTGTGTGGTAAGCAGAGAATTTCTCATATTTAAGAACTAGGTCTATCTGCTCTTTAGCACACTAAAACTTATTTTGTTATTTTAATAAATCTATTAACTTTTTAAAACTAAAACCACTAAAAACATCACCAAGAAAATGTCCTGAGCTTCAAGTGAAGTTTTGTTATTCTTTTACAAGGGAGCAAGGACAAGTCTGAATCAGTTGTGTAGCAGACAACAATGCATAGAAACAGCAGAGTACAGTAGATGAAGGGGGGAAAAGGAGTAGAGCTCAGAAGGAGGGAGAGTGAGAACACAGCATAGAAGGCTTGTTATAACTTTCTGTGAGGTCTGGTTAGACTGGAGAGATTTGAAGACAAGCCTGTATGTGAGGAAAGCAACACAGCTTTCAATTATTTCTATTATTAAGCTCATACCTGTTACATCATAACAACATATTGATGCTCAGTTCCATTAAGCATAATGAGCTTCATAATAAAAAGGTATTAACTTTGAACTACAGATGGCGAGATCACAAACTGAACTGTATTCACTCATCAAACACTTGTGAACTCAGGCATGTTTGCAATAACAGCACTCCATGTGTGGCACCAGAGAAATGCATTCCATATATACAGTCCAAGATCCACTGATAAGACCAGGGCTCAGCAGCAAGTGCCAATTACCAGTGTAGATTTCTCAAAGAAAAAAAAAACAAACAAAACAAAACAAAAAAACCCAATCACAAAACAAGATTTAATTTTATATGAATTTTTATACATACCTGACTGTGTCTCTTCAATATGAACACATTAAATATATGTCCACACTTTTCTTTAAAATTCATCCTTTTAACTTTTTGCCTTTTCTTTGTTATCTTGACATTTGTCTTTGCTGCCTCTGGTTTTTTCTCTCCTCAGTGATTATCTTCATGTCTTAAATAGTAACTTACTCTATAAGTCTGTGAGAAAATCTCTCAACTTATTGAATCTAGAATAAAAAAACACGAGTCCGTGAGACAAAGAAATATAGCAAGTAGGAAAATTTTACTTACGAAACGTGCCGGGTGCTCAAGGTTACACAGGTCCAGAAAGTACACCTATAAGTTCAAATTTTGCTCTTTTAGGGTCTCAAAAATCCCTCCCCATTTATGTAACAGAAGAGGCATTTCCCATTCCCTGGTTGGCTGAGAGGTGGGGTCCCGAGCACCATGGCAGCTCCCATGGCTGGCCATGTGGTCCACGGGGTCTCCATACTCATATTCATGGGCCGCATGGGTCCTTGGTATCTGCTCTTATCAGGACCTTACAGTTCTATGACACGCCTCCATAGGTTAGTAAGGGACCCCTAAAATCTACACCCTTGGATTAGTGAGTTTCCCTATATCCGATCCACAGTTCCCTGGCATCAGCTCCTACCAGGAGCTGACACCTTACAACTCCACAACACGCCTTTATATGTTAGCAAAAAACCCCTGAAGTTTTTACCCTTGGATTAGTGACTTCTTGTACAATTTATTTTCCTTGTAATAAAACCGGTATCTTTATTTCTCATAAGTTCATAGCTCATACTGAGCAGAAAGTCTTCACTGTAAACCAAATCATTTTACAATACAAAGGATAAATATGAAAAAAGTCTTGAAAAATTAAGTGCTATTAAACATGCAGACATAGACAAAGTTTTTAAAGGTATAAGCATCTGATAACACTAAACCAAGTTTTGACCATATGAAACTAAATGGTTTACACAAACACAAATCCTAATACAGAATTAATCAACAGTATTTAGAGAAGAGAAAGAGTCCATGGCTAGCTCAAAGCATTGGGGTTTTCTCTAGGTGTGATCTCATCTTTGAATTTCCTGCCATCTTAGTACTTAGGTTGGGGCAATTACTACATCTTTTTTATGCTTACATTTGAGAAATATACTCTCAGCTCTGTCTTAGTATGAGCAAAATGTTATTTTCAGCTGTTGCAAGAGAATATTTATTAACTTTTGCATTTCCATAGATCTCTCCTTATGCTAGCTCTGTTATCCAATAGGAGCAAGAGCATTTTCCAAATTTTTTGTGACTACCATGTAATGTTTGAACATTGAAACTGGGACTTCACTGAGCAAGTGATGAGGCAAATTTGTGTAGGTAAACAACTATAGTTGTAGCCAGACACCTATCTCAGTCTGATTCTCAGAAGTGATGTATTCAGTGAAATAAATCAGGATTTAAGTGCCATTTAAAAAACCCAGCAGTCAGTTTTATAGGTGCTTTTATACCATGATTTAACACTCAATGTGTATTGTTTTCTTGACTATAGTTGAAAGGTTTCTAAAAGACAGTCATCAGGGAATCCATTCAGTATTCTGAATGTAATCTATTCAGTGGAATAATTTGCACCATACTGAAAAAAAGGAAATAAAATGGTATAAACATTTGAAACACCTAGTTGTGTTTATCACGTGAAAAAAGAAACTCTTAAGAAATTACAATTGCAGGTACTTTGAACATTTTAATTCAGAAATTATTTGATTTTAAAACACATGGCAAGCATCTTGCTTTCTAGTAGCTGACAGACATTAAGGATATTTGTTTCACAAAGCAGTACGACAAGCTATCTCTGAGCAGCCTAGTTCAGATACCGGGACTATTAAAACCGAATAAACTGGCTCCAGGAAGCTAACCCTGCAAGTGAGGGAGTCAAAGTCTTAGGCAAAATGCTGCGGTAACTTTCAGAATTCAGATGCCTTCACACAGGACTTGTGTGCCATGTAGTTACTGCCCCATACACTAGGAGTAAAAAGAGGCAGGTGTTACTGACAAAGCAGCAAGTCGGAGCATCAATGCAGAAAATTTCTATTTAGATGCGTATGCTTTAACAGTAGCAGTTTTGCCACTCAATCAGTAGGTACTCTGAAATGAAAGACAAAATTAATTTTGTCTGCTATTCCTTGGTTCTGCAATGAAAAAGCAGCTGTTGCTGTAATTCCCAAGCTTTTCCAGTAACATTTAAATGATCATCCAAATCCTGAAGCAGCCTCAAAAGCCTGACTACTCTCCGAATACTTGCCATATTATAGTCTGTGTAACACTCACTGCTCTCACAGTGTGCTGCTCCAGCAATGCCAACGATGAAGGGAATGCTTGCATAGACTGGCTCTCAGCATTCCTACCTGCCACGGCTCTCCCCAAAGCCAGACGAGGTGCATGACAAAACATCTTGTGACCTCTCTGCGCTAAACCTCCCTCTGCTCTGGGACACTGGAAGAGCAACAGTGGCAGATCTTATGAAAGAGCTATGTAGTCAAGGTTTGAATGCTCTGTTATCAGGGAATTCAATCCTCCTTAGGTGTTTAAAGTCAAGCTGGGTGGAGCTGTGGAATGACAAACACTCCACCATGCAGGTGTTTCGTAAATGGGTACTTTTTGTGGTTGTTTTTTTTTAGGTTTTTTACCACCAAGTACTGCTTTTACTGATGAAAAGCCTCATAGCATGGTTGCAAGTTTCATTTTAAAAAGCAATTCTTTAGAAGATGTTCTGAGCAAAAATCTTTTACTTGAGCAGTTTATGAACCCAAACTATTTGTTATAAAAATCATATCAATACTGCTTAGGATGAGAGACAGAAAGGTCCCTCTGGCTCATTAGCTAGCAGGCTGGCTTCTCCACCCTGCCCTCTTGTGACCTGGAAGGACACCAGTCCTCCTGGCAGTACTTGCTCATTTTGACCCTGCACTTTTGGCTGGGAGAAGCAAGAGCAGCACAGCTCTTGATGGAGACAAGCCAGGAGCCAAAGGTGACCCCAGCACAGGCTGGTGGCCCTTACCAGTGAGCACAGTCCCATGCAGGATGCAAATGCAGCAGACAGAGCTGGTAAAAGGGTCTACCACCAGCCACAGCCAGCCATGGCCTGAGGTCTGTCCAGCCCAGCACTGAGACTTCAAACAGGTAACCCTGACTGGTAGTGCACCTAGAGCCCTGCCAAGCTCATTTATTGATCAGGTGAACTATATATCATAAAATAGAAACTATAATCTACTTTTAAAAGTCCTGTTGCCTTTGCTGTTTGTACATTCATATGCAGAACTACTGGCAGACTCTTCCAGTTACCTTCACTAACTTGATTTAATTTAAAGTGGAAATTCTAGTAATCTCACTTTTGTAGCATCGGGTGGGACAGTTAAGGCCACATAATAGGTACAATCTGTTGTAGTTTATTTACTATTCTTTAACGTCTTTTTGTTCTCTATACCATTTTATGATACCAAATCAACACTTCACCATAAATATAAAGGGTGGTTATTCCCCATGTTTTTGTGTAAATGGCAGCGAGAAGTAGCTAATAAAGATCAGCACAAATACAACATCTTCAATTAATTATTGTTATGTGTAACTACTTGTTCTCTATGTGATTCTGTGGCTGGGCTACTCAGTTCTCAAAATCTGTGTGGTTTAGAGGCAGTGAAATTCCCCCTGCGATGGGTACCTTCATAACTTCAGGTTTGTTGTCTTGTGATGCAAAAGGGCCATTTCCAGACTAGGAGAATCATAAAGTGGAGTTCTTTAAAGGATTAAGAGACTATGAGATCTGTGAGAAGTATAAAAAAATGCAGAACTACTTTCTCAATATACTTCTAAAGTTGTCATGACTTTGCACTCAAAAAGCAAAGTCCAAAGAGGGTACAACAGCCGTAAAAGTTAGAACATGTCTGATAGTTAATTAGTAGAAAATGCCAGTCATTTGTGGAAATTTGAGACTGTTAATTTCTGCTGTGAACTTCTGTATGAAACCGTCCTTGGGACTGGCAAGCGCTAGAGAAGATTGTCCACAGGGGCTCTGGAGTCTCCATTCTTGGAGTTTTTTCAGACCTAACTGAACAAACTTCTGAGTAGCCTGATCTACTCTCATAACTGATCCCACTTTGAGCAGAAGGGTGGATGAGAAACCTGCTCATGTCCTTTCCAACTTGAATCACTTTATGATTTTTGTGACTTAGACAATTTTCTTTACAAAGCTCACCACAACATATTTTGCACCAAATGTAACTCTGAATTTCTTGTAGATATATGCTCTATAACACTTTTATTTTGGAGTAAAATATCAAATAGAATTGATAGCTGCCTAATACATGCAGAAAATCAGACGATAGCTTTTACTGAAGAGTAATGTCAAAGCTCTGCATTCCATATGGATGTCACCAAAAGGAATTGTGATTTCATCAACACAGCTGCTAGCTTTGTAATGACATATGGAAGTAACTTTTTTTTGATGACTGTTCTTACAGCAATGTTTCCTCTGCCTCCTGCATTTTTCCTGACACCATGACTTTAAATATGAGCACTATTTAAAAGACAGTAGTAATTTCTGACAAAGTCTTTATACTTGTGTTAGCAATATAACTTAACTCTAGAATTAGCAGTGTCAAATTTACTATTTCCTGAAGAACCAGATATAACTTTCATTTATTCTGTAATGGTGAGACTGATATTTTAGTCTAGGATTCATTTTGTCTTGTACACCTCAATGTGAACTTTGATTTCACTCACAGATGAGTGAAAGTCTTTCTGCATTTTACTTCTACAGGATAGATTAGGGAATAAAAATAATTATAAAATAATATCAAGAACCTAGCAAGGATAACAAGGATCCTTTGTATTGATATTATTTAAAATAAAATATAATTATACCAAATCAATAAATATGATGACAAATGCATAATAACAGCATAATAACTTTCCATATGCTACGCTATATCGAATGTCATCTTGGGCAATGTAGGAGTTCCTGAACTAAGATAAATCTGTACAGAGACAATTTTTTACAAACACAAAAGGCTTCTCTACAGAAGTACTCCTTATGATACACTGATTCTCTGACTCATGAGGAACAAATCAAGTATTTCAAGTTTTGGGTTTTTTAAATGCAAAAATATAGTTTGGTTTTTTATTTCGTTGATAAACTTAACGTCAAACCACTTGAATCATCATCTTTCAATACGTATTTTGTGCTGCTAGAGGATGAAAAAGAGAGATGTTACCTTCCAATTTTTTCATGAAGTGTAGACAAACATCCTCTATTAGTTGTCTTAACACTTTTTTTATTGAGAAGAAGTAGATATGAAAGGCAGGCTTGTTTTACAGCTAGTAAGAGCAAGAGTCTATCCTAATTCATTACACACAAACAGTTTGCAGGTTCAGTTACTAGACAAGACAGTAGGATAAATATCATATGCTTTTTTCTGATATCCTTCCCTTATGACAATAGTCTAGATGAATTTAAAGAAGGTAGTAAATAATGAAACATGAAGCATTTAATGGAGTAATTAATAACATTTGTAATATATTTGACATTGCTTTAGGTAAGAGTTTTCTATTATATTCTAGTAAATGAAGTTCATTGACTTTAAATAACACTGTTTAAATTAGAAAATTACTGTGTTTTATTAGAAAAATAGCTTTCAATGGGAAACTTAATTTATGTAAGACTGCTACACACTTTTAGAATACAAACATATGGTTAAACAGTTGCACTTACAATTACAGCTTTATGGTATGCCTTTTGTTTTGTATGGAGTTTTGCTTGGATAAATGAATGGTGTGCATAGACATGTTTGCATTATCTGCTAGAAGTCTTGGTAAATTATGAAAGTTGCATCCATTCAGTTATCTTTCATAAGTGAAGGTGAACCAGCAAATATCTAATCACTGCTCTAATAGGACATCATGTCCCTAGCATTTTTTTTTAATCTTTATTTTCTGTATTCATATAGTCATTAAATAAACTCATCTCAGATGCCTTGTTGATTATTTAATGACCAAAGGGCAAAACCACCTAATATTTTCAGTTAGAGTGATAACAGCATGGGAATGCTTTTCAAAAGTCACAAATGAGAAGGTCTCTTGAACTCAGGAATGCTGAGATACGCAGTCAACATCACAGATAAGAGGACGTAAACTGACATAAAAAATGAATAAAAAATATGCCATATCAATAAACATAAGTTTGAAAATTCATATTTAGCTGTGAAATTGAAATGTTTGGTTCTAACTTTTGAGAGGGGACGGAGGAAAGTATTACTATATTAAATATAAACCTTTCACTTGAAAAATTATTATATGTATTGTAAACTCATGCAAAACCTTTAGGTTATTATGAAATATCAGAATGTCTGCCAAACAAGCTTCAATTCTAACAAAATGCACATTAAAAGATCAGAAATTTTTCTACAGAAAAGGAATCAAATGTTACTAAATACTCAGCTCCTATCAGGGAAGTGGTTAATTTCATTCCTTCCATGGGATGTTCATTCATAACTCCTGGCAACCTTAACTTAACTCTACCACTTGTATCTGTCACTAAGATAGTAAAAAAACCTGACGTTTTTTCCTTTGCCCTCGACCTCCCTTATGATACAGAGAGGAACAGTAATTTATCCATGTAAAACATCTCTTTTCCAATGTTTTCTTTTTTTACTGGGTCATAACAAGTCTTCAGAAGGGTCCAGTAACACAAAACACTAACAAATGCATTTCAAACAGCCTAGGAAATGTTGCATAACACCCAAAATTAATTAATTTTGAGCGCTACTTTAGCTGAGCAGTAGCCTTCATTGACTGGTGTAACAGCTGTGGAGTCCACCCTTGCTGTCTGTAGTCACTGTTAAGCTCCTACAGCACTTTTATTTAAATGGGCCACTCTGAATGGCAATGCCCTAACTTCCCTTCACCAGCGTCAGAAGAGACTTGTAAGCTCACCTTTCTTTGCAGCAGTTTCTTCATTGGTTTCTTTGTAGAAGAATCTTTATCCCCAGTTGATGCCTATGAGAGTATTACATGAGAAGGAGTGGAAGATGGCCTCTGGGGAGCTGGAATTGAGGTTGAAGGTCTCACATTAAAAAAGTCATTTACTTGTGGTTTAGTTTTGCTCTTAGGCATTATTCACAGCTTTGCTCTGTCTTCAAACAACAGGAGCAGTGGCCCCACTAAAAGAAAAGAAATCTGAAGCTACTGAATGTGCTTAGAGTTAGTAAATATTAACTTGGGCTTTCAGGAGTCAATCCACAGTGTGTCTTTAAAGCAAGAGAGCCTCCTTTTTTCATTTCCATCACCTTATTGGTGCTGTACTTTTTTGTTTCTTTCTTACCAGATGAGGTATTTCTAATAATACTTTTTCACAGCATATCCTTTAGTATGTTGCAGGAGTAAAGTTCTTTTTCCTTAGTTGATTATTGTTTCAATGAGTTGTTTTCTTTTTGGTACTAACTAAAGTACAATGAATATTTACAATGAAATAAAGAAAAAAATTTTTTCAATTCTTTGTAGCTCTGGGATAGACATATAAAGCTTCAGTATGTATTTTAACATTTCTGGTGCTGACTGCAAAGAAGTTTCAGAATAGGTTTGCAAAAATCACCTACTCAAGCTTTGATTGATTTCATAGAAATGTCTTATCATATGCTTTTGATTATGGAAATGTCAGTGTATTGGCTTTATCATCTTCACGTTAGAGGATTTTTTTCACCGTATATTTCCATGTATTATTTTCAGCTTTTTTGCTTCTCAAGTAGCATGAAACTGAAATTATGTAAGTAAGGCTTACCTGGCAAATAAGTAGGACAGGGTATAGTCGTCATTGACAAAAGTGTTTTGATAAGAAGGGGAAATGCATGTCTAAAGGAGAAGCACACAATAGTTACTGATTTCAAAGGGGTTTTTTCCTCTCATTCTGAAGAAATGTAACCCAAATAATTTAAGCTGTCAAGAAAATGAGGAGTTAAAGTGAACATAACTTACACACTGTGACATTTTTGTTACTGTTTTTAATCTTCAATTAAACAGAATCACAGAATCACAGGCTGTGCTGAGTTGGAAGGGACCCACGAGGATCATCGAGTCCAACCCTTAGCCCTGCACAGGAACATCCCCAAGAGTCACACCATGTGCCTGAGAGTATCATCCAAACAAAGAGCTGTTAAATATTTTAAAGGGCAAATTTAGCAATTCAGTAACACTGACTCAGAATAAAATAGTCTTCTCAAATTAATTTCAGTAGGAATTTCTCTCCTAATATAATCTCAACATGTTGTTTTCAGTTTCTTTCTTTATAAGGTGTGCATAAACATGTGCAGATATGAATGATGGAATAGCTCAGACACCTATGGACTAGAGTTTGCTAGTCATGGTCTCTACAGTTGTTACCAGTATCCCAGCTACTGGCCTGAGAGTTCCATGTTGTCCGCTGATGAATACTTGGGAAGTGCCTGCGCTGCAGCAGCACTCTGAGTTGTCTTAGCTAAGGTCAAGCCAGCTGGAAGTGCAACACAGTTCAGAGACAAGCAGAGGTAACAGCTGGGATCAGGATGAATCATTGGGTTCTGACCTGTGGTCTCGGAGTGGGGTTCCACTGCCCTGTGTGGACATAACCGAGTGATTTTATTGCCACCATAGACACTGCTAATGAATTCCTCTAGAATGCCCCCCTTACATGGTTACATATGTGACTAACTGTAGTCAAGTGTATTTAACTGAGAACAGTTATAATATGTGCTGTGCAAACTTCAGTGTTCATATCCCTGCAGAATCAGTGTGTAAAAGTCTGTGGTATTTAGAGGAAAAAGAAGGTGCATTTTATCAAATTAGTTCTACCATATTGAAGACTTCAGCTTTATAAGATCTTGGTTTGTGCTTCTGCATCATTTCTGGAATAAGAAAAAGAAAAGAAAACAAAACACATCATACTCTCCTTTTTAATATTTGCTTAAGGATTCGTATTTCATGTTTTGAAAAGTGATCAGTATTGACTTTGCTTATCTAGAGGGTATCCAAAGCATTGCGGGCATCTTTCTATTGTGCTTGTCAGGAAAGGATATTTCCAAGAAAGAAGACTAAAATAGATTTAATAGCAAAGAGAGATCTTCATAAATATATTTCCCTTTTACTTCTTTAGTGAAGCAAAGAACAATTACAGCTTCTGCTATTATTTTCAGAGTTTTCAGTAATATGGGATGACTTGGTATTGCAGTGTCTTTTGTCAGAGCACCAGAAAAAAGCTTTGAAAAACATTACCTACAGTTTTAATTCCCTGTCACTGTCACTTGCAGTTTTAATATCACTGTAAAGTACTACAAATTTTTTCTTCTAACTGGATCATAGCATTAAACTTTTATTCTATTTCTTCCTCCAGTAATCCTGTAAGGTCATGTATGTTTTTAGTGACCACAGCCAACAAATCTGTGCTGATCAGGAGTGATCAGGTCAGCTCCAGAAGGATTTTGTGGGCTAATTGTGTCCATCTTATAAATAAGCTTGTGGTTACCCAATAGTTAATGTCTAGCATAAATATGGACTGCCTCCAAAAAGGGAAGTCCTTTACTACCTCCTGCCCTCTGTCCCAGACACCAGCTATTCATTCCAGCCACATTCTCAGTGCTGGCTCATGGGGTCATGCAGGAAGTCAGATCAAAGCAGTGGTGGGGATTATAACTAACAGTTCTCTTGGTTAAGGTTTTGTGTACTGATGGGAAATATCAGGATTTGTTCCTTGTGTGTATGTTCTCTTTTTTAATGCACTATTAGGTTATGTTTCTATACAGATTATTTTTTGTAAGGTCTTCAGTTCTTTAGCTCAGTACAGGAAGAAATTGAAGCTCTTTGACTGATATAGCTGTATTCACAGGAGGTACTTTTGCAGGCACTTTCTATACTAAATTAGGAACTTCCTCTGCAGAGGAAATAGTCTTTTGCTTCCACAGGGAAAAGATTGAGTTCTATAATTTGGAATGAAGTTGTTTGTAAAGATAAGGAATCCTAGAAATGTTCTCCTATATAAGCAGTCATAAACATAATGGCTAATGAAAATGAGTTTTTAAAGAGTGCTTTCCAAACATTTGTATACAAGCTTAAGTTGAAGACTTAGGGCCTGTTCACTTGAATAAAACAATGCTCTCAGGGTTGTGATTATCCCTTCCCTTCCCTTCCCTTCCCTTCCCTTCCCTTCCCTTTGCCTTGCACAGCCTTGCCTTGCCTTGTCTTCCCCTTGCCTTGCCAAACCTTTTCATTCCCTTCCCCTTCCCTTTTCATAGTACGAATAATTGCTTAACTACAAACCCTGGCATCTGACTTGTAAAGAGGAAGTGTTATTGTTTTGGAGAACAATCAGTACATTTAAAATGCTGCTTTCAAAGATGCACTAAAATCTTGATGAGATTAGTTACTTTTATTAGCAATTTTTGTACTAATTAGCAAATAAACGATGTTATACTAGATCTGACGCATCTACAGTAGTCATTATTAAAGAAGTACAAAAAATAATTTTTCGCTCAAGAGATAAACAGAAAAAAATGGAAGAAAAAGTATTTGAGAATGAATTAGGTACTGGCTTAATCAGGTCAACATGTTCCATTTCAGTGTATGATATTATGAAAAAAATCAAAGTAAGGGAAGCTATGGACTTTTCCTATGCATCCCTGCCAAACAGGAGGCACCAGGAATTAATATTATGTCCAATCTGTTTTCAAAGTTTCTGCTGGTTATAGCACAGAAACTTGGGCTCAGTTCTCTCCACTATTCTGAGCCAGCATGTTACATGGAAAAGTAAGACAGTCTGACCGTAACAGTTACACTGAACACTGTGTTGCTCTCCTTCCATTCTGCAATCTCTTCATTGAGGTGTTAGTATCAAATCCAGGCAAATGAAATTAAATACTGAATTCAGAGCTTCTCCCACTCAAAAGTAACCCTTGTGAAAAGTGATCAATGGCGATTCACAGATAGTTCAGTGGCAGTTTATGGAGAACTGAAAGTGTTCTTCAGTGTCCTGGGGAAGGGTCCCTGGCTACTGTGCAGTTATGCTGTACCAAAATGTTTCACCAGAATCTATTCAGTGAATTCAGTAAAATACATAGCTTGTTTCTGGTTGACCAAAACTGAGGTTTTAAAGTCCAATATGTTGTCAAACCAGAAACAAAGATGCCTTTGTCACTGTTCTGTTAATTAAGTCATTATAATGTTGGTAAATCAAAGTGACGGGTAACCAACTCTAATTGCTGGGTTTTAAATTGGTTTATTCTATTATTCAGAATTAAAGAGTTCATACAGAAAATGCAGTTTTCCTAAGTTCAATATCTATGAGCTATTTTGAAAATTCTTTTGTAGTTTCCTTTATTTGATGCAATTTCTCTTCCTATCTTGATCTTTGCTTCTCATAGTTTCTTGGCAGTCTCATGCTGATGAAGCTGCAACTTTTTAGTGTGTACCACTGATTATTTTGTGTTGCTCATTTTGAAGGTGCTTCACACTAAAATTAACATTTTTTTGTTATACTGGAACCAAGGCCATGCCTTGGTGTGATTCTTTAGGGCAAAAAGCATAAGTAAATTGTCCAATTGGACTTCTGTTCATAGCTAACTACCGCATTCTACATAGCCCTGTAAAACACATAGATGATCAGGTGCAAAGCTAGTTTTCTGGATAAATTATTCTGTATCTCCATTTCTGTCTGCATGGCTTGTTAATGACTAATTCTGACATAAGTACAATAGATCTGAGCCAATAATCTTTTTTTACATTCACGATCCTTAGCCATAAATATAGTCTCTTGCAAGCAGCCACATACGATTGAAGAGAAACATCACTTATTCAATGCTGGGTAGTAGGTAATGTGAAATCCAGGATGTAAGATACTTATTTTCAATTACGGTTTGCAGTGCGTATCAGGCCAAGTTACCCCAACCAGCACAGAGTGTAATTTCTGTTTTGCTGCATTGCCAGCAGTCACTGTACCATGGCAGTAGTAAAAAGGTGACATTTTGGAGAAAGAACAGTTGGCACATCTGCTGTTATGTGCCTGCACACGTCTCGGGAAAGGCAGCAGTCATTTAGTTACGACTTGTTCAGACACTGGCGACAGAAACAGCTATGGAAAGGCACTGAAGTAATGCATTTTCTGATACTCTCTTCACACAGAGACCCAGAATGGTATTATTAATTTTTTCAGCTCTAGTAGCACCCTTCAGATTTGATAACAGAAGGAATGTTGTTGCAGTTTTGCATGTTTACATGCCCATCCAGCTGCCTTTCTGCAATTAGTGACAGTGGGGAATAGTCTATAACCCAGCAATGACAAAACAAATCGGGGTGAGGGTGGACAATAAATAAATTTTCAATGTACTGCAGAGGGCAAAAATTACTCATTCAACTTGTATAGAAGAAGCCTTTAAAGAGCTGAGAAAGCCATAGTCCCTCATGTGTGCATCTGGTGTCACTAATTTTTGAATATTTCTTGGCTTCAGATTACCAGAATAAACCAAACTTTTTGAATGCAGGCTACCTAAAGAAAGCAGTACAATTCTTAGAAGCTGTAGGAACTTACACATGAAGAAAGACTTTGAAGTACTTTTGACTTCAGCTTACAAATATTTGAATTTCATATACGTCAAGTAAAGATTGATACCACAGGGCTATAAGGTTGAGTGAAAGAATGAAATTTATAAAAGGATATGTGAGATTGAAATTAGGGAAATACTCTCTGCTGTTCTGGTATTTCAGTTTATAGAAAAGTCTCCTGAAGGAACAGTCACCTAGGACTTCCAAAACTAGAGGAGATAAGCTTTGGAAAAGTTAGCAGAGCAAAAGTTACGCCACCGAAATCTGAACAAGTAAACAGTCCCTTCTGTATTCTTACTTCTATTATAATATTGCTTTATAAATTTTTCTATTTAGGTGCTAAAAGAGGAAGCTTTCAACTTTAATAAGCCAATATGATCCTTATAGAACCTATTATTATAAAATAAACTGGTTTAACAGGAGATATAGCACTAAATATGCTTTAAAGGAAAGATTAAGTGTTTGTCTGAGGACTTTTATGTAACCAGAAAATCATCAAGAATGGAGCACATTTGAAGCCTAGGTATGTAAAAGGAGCAGAACATATTTTTAGCAGTGCTTCATAATGTGATGTCTGGTCAAAATTCAAGAAACTCAACCATCATTATACAGCATCCTAGAACATGATATCGTATTCCAAACACTTGGTCACAGACATCTCCATCAAAAATTGCCTCCAGAAAGTAATACCTACAGTGTCCTGGCTGAGGTGGTAGTTTTTTTAGTCACTTTAACCTCTTTTCTCTGAGAGCAAGAAAATGTAAAAATATAATAAATTATAAGATTACAAATTCATGCAGGAGCAAAATCAAGACATTTCAGTGTCATGCCAAGCAAGAGAGAATACTTTATTTTATTGTCAGAGTTACTGCATTTATTTATCAAAATTATACTATTATTTAAATAAATAAATAAACACGAAATTTATTTATTCCTTTTTTAAAAGCAAGTGGGGTTTATATTTAAATAAATTTCATTTTGGTTCCAAGAGATCTGCAAGATGAAAAAAAAATACCCTAAATGTCTTAGGGAACAACTGTAGAAGGTAGTGTTTACATATCTTTTATGTTAGATTTTGAGAACAATTCTCCGATGATTGATGGTATAAAGGTAATATTTTAACATTGTAGGCTGGTATTAGCAGTTTGTTTTTATACTACCAATGAATTTATTTGAGCTCCATGCAGCTTATAACAAAGCTATCACTTTAATTTTGATCTTCTTCAGAGAAGTGAGTTCTGTTAAGTCCTAAAGACTGTCATTGCTGTAATATTTGAAACTGCCAAGATTTGCAAAGGTTCCTCCTCCCACAGGCTATGGCTATATTTGTCAACCCAATGAAGACTATAGGGTGAAACCCAAGGAGTGCTGATCCCATGTATCTCCTGCTGACATCAGTGGGAGCTTAGCACCTATCAGCATCAAAGAGTTTTGTTACTGCAGCTGACTCTCAATAATGCAAAACAATTAAAAAGAATAGCAAATGGAACAAAACCCAAATGATGCAATAGATTCTGGGAAAGGCTTTGGGGATACTCTAAATATTCAGAGTCATCTTAGTTTTACACGTCAGAATTTCAGCTGTGACCTGACCATATCAGCAAAACATGATGCAGAATTAAATTCAGAATCAAAGTTGAAGTAAAGTGTATAATGATGACTGGAAAGACTGGCTGAAATCTATATAAAAATTAATGCAAAGTCAATCTGAAGTAACTCTGTGATAGGAATCAGCATTAACTCTTGTGTCAGAACTTTTGCATTTAAATGACATGTGCGTCCATAGTTAACATCTGGATGATTACTTTCTGTCCACCACCTAACTATCTGCTCTTTGACACAGGAATCACTTTTTTTACCTGTGTCTATGGGACTTTACACAGTGGAGGTGCTGAACTGTAAGTGAAACTCCAGTAAAACACATAAAGAACAGCATTATTTGCACGACTGAGACTATAGCCCCACATAGGCTTTTCTAAGGATTTCAAGCCTAAGTGTCAAATCTAATTAATGTTTAATTGTCAAATCCTGGTTGTTCCTGCCATACTACTTCTCATCCTTAGCAAGAGGTTCATTACTGTGGTCTAGTGTGTTTATTAGCTTCATCTGAGTGGTCTGGATTTACTTTGGGGGAATTTGATTGAATGTCACCCACCTATTTTAGAGTTGGCAGCAAGGCTTGGCATACTTGCTCTTCTGCCTGCAGTCAGTGTAGCTCAGGCTTTGTGTTAGTCCTATACTATGCTTTGATATCTTTTTGGATTGACCTATGCAGAAGTCCTATATTTATTCGAACTTTAGGAGAGTCAGGAGTCCAGAAGCCCTGCAGATAAAAAAATCACAACAGAGATATTTTCTAGTCTTGATAAAGAGATAGCTAAGCCTGACTGTAACTGGAATCACAGTTGCAATACCACATTAAAACTAAAGTATGAAAATGAATCATGGGAAGTCCAAGAACAAACAAAAATCAGGCCTCTAAACTATGATGGAATAAGTCAGACTTTGCCACAGGGTATAAGCATCAACCTGCACTTTTCTTTGAAAGCTACTGCAGACGCCAGTGCTAATGATAACTCAGCTTTTCAACTGTACAGTAGCCAATGTAGAAAATCAACCAAGTTCTCTCTGAAGTGGACTGCATCTCATCTTTACTGCCAGCTGTCCTTTCAGCCTTTAAAATGTTCAGAATACATTGTTATGGAGAAAATCACCAAAGCATGAGCTGGTATATGAGCTTTTAAAGTTCTGTTCATTACTTTCCGGTCCTGGTGGCTGCTTTTCCTTTGCAGGAAGGCAACCTATCTTCTCTATCACTAGCTTGTAATAGTCAGCCTTCCATGCTCTCTTCTTGCTTATTTCCCTTGTTCCTCCCACTTGCTTTTCTGTCTGATGAGACATCTTCAAAGACAGGATTATTTTCATGTAAAAAATTGTGCCGAAAGTTGCAAAGAATACACTGGCTTGCAGACATGCAGCTTCACAGGGAAATACTGGGTGTTACTGTGATGTCCACCTAACTGGACATTCACAATTGCCAAGGGTATAGAATAGAAACATATACAAACATAAAAAGATACATTGTGGGTTTTGATATGTTGTTTTTTTTAATCTAATCATACAGTGGAATTGCAATGACACCCAGCTAATTTTCACGAAGTTTCCACTTTAGACTGCACAATCCCTCCTAGAGGGACCAGTGACACAACGGGACTTGAGCTATAGCCCAATTTATAATACACATATAATTCTTGGAGAAGTTCCTCTATGCCTGCAGAAGTCACTCATCATGAATTAAAATGCACTGTTCATTTGCATGCACTACCATGCACCATCAACCATCTAGCATTACATGGCTGAGTAAAGCCTGTCCGTGTAGATAAGTCATTGATAGCATCTCTTTCCTGGGAAGAGTCAGGCTTGTTCAGGAAGGTATCTGCAATCTTATTATCCTGTGTGAAAATTATTCCTTTTTATACCATTATGTGAGGCCAAGAATTGGGGTAATTTGAATTATTAGTTTTTTAGGTCTTGCTGTTAATTCTTAGTGTATAAACCATTTTCATAGTTTCAGCGTATCAGTGGAACATGCTGAAACTGAGTTATTGTTCCACTTGTATCTGTTTTCATGTCTGTAGCCAAGAGATATACCAAGGATGTATGGCTCCTTACTTGATAGATCAGTGCAAACATGGATTTAGTTCTGCTAATTAGTAAGAACGACTAATTCATCTTCTGGTCCATTAATAAAATACGTTTTCTTTGTTGAAAGCCTCTTGTCACAATCACTACCTGTTTTAATAAGATATATAGTGCCAAACCTGAAATTTCCCCAATCCAAGAGAACTTTGCATATTTTAGGAAAACTTTTCAGGTCAGTGGGGTTCCAACAAGAGCCAGAGTCTTTTCATGAGGGTAAGTAGACTTAATCCCAAACTAATACTGGTATAAATATTTAAAAGTGTCTGTGACACCCTCACTTTTGAGATGGATATTATTTGAGATAATTTGCCAGAGGGCTTTACCATCAAATCTGGGGGGTGGAGAGGTGATTTGAAATTAATATATGCAATACAGAGTGCAATTTATTGCCTTATTTCTTGCACTCTTTGTGAAATAACATTTCCCAGTGTGTTTTCA